>BQMB01002224.1:90000-140000 GCA_027943415.1 Closterium sp. NIES-67 | reverse complement strand
TATATGCAAAATGACAAACAAACTAACTAATCTTGCGGCGTATCATACAATCTTATCCGCTCAAAACGATGGTCATGTCAATTTCGAATATCAATGTGTACATTTTTCCAAACATGCCCAACTACTTTACTTCCTTCCAAAGCACAGAGATGCACAACGGTTGCCTGATTTTTTTCTATAATTATTCTCTGACAATCTGCAAAACCGTATATTTTGTTTCGGCCTTAGGCAATAATATAAGCGTTACAATCCAATTGTTTTGTCGTCTAGCGTTATGCGCAGGTCGTGATAGCTTGCTCCCTAAAACAAAGTAGCAAAACCATCAAGTGATCCCCTCGGAGGAGCCGAGAAGTGTAACATGCGAAATCTATCAAGCTTTCTTAGAACCCCAATTCGCCCGTAACGAATCATGCAACACAAGGGGAAACCCAAAGGGACTTTTTAGTTGCAACGACTCGGAATGGTAGGGTTTTTTTAGCAGGTACAAATGTATTAGGCACTGGAATATCTACTAGACGAGGTGTCCATCGAGTCCCATAATATTCACTTGGCCCAACCCCCCAAGCTGCGCCCAATACTATCCAAATACGGGCAACTCAAGTTTCACCTGATGGCCCTGCGGGTGTCTTCTATGGCACCTGCCACTCGGCTTCAGCGAGCATGTCCATGCTAATGAACTCAAAGAATACGCCTACTTTGTTAGTAGAAAGTAATCGCGCATAATCGTGGTGCACTGTATTGTACATCGTATATTGTTTGTAGGGCGTACTTTTGAGATACTCCCTTTGCATGTCACAAAATTTAACACCAGGTTTTCGTTTTTGCGGAACTGTGTCCACTTAATGGCCCATTCTCCCGTGGCGAAGGCTTGCGAAATACGTGCGCGCATTACGCCTACACAATTCGTCCGAATTCACTGCGAACGGTGCGCAGCCGGTGTACAATACTCAGATTCTGGGGGGTTTCCTATCGGATGTGTTCGACCGTTCTTCTGGGTACATAATCAACTCCCGAGTCCGGAGCGCTCGTTTCCCAGATGTTCCCCAAGCTCCTATCATCTGGGAAACGAACGCTTTTCTTGTTCCTACTCCCAACCACCCTTCAACTCTGTCAAACTACAGTGCAGCGAGCAGGTTTGTGAATGAATTCCGAAATTTGGGGTGGTTCAGAAGGCTGAAGGACCCGCAGCCAGCGGATATATTATACATTGGGACTGATTATTCGTCAATTCGCCTCTGAGTACAAAACAACGGGGTGCCAAATTTTTGCACATTTAGGCTGAATTATCGCACCAACACAACTGCTCCTGGCCGTACTTACGTCAACATTGGGTGATATATACCGGGGTTTGGAGCTCACGGAGGCTCCAAACCCAGTATATTATTACCCAGAATATACGGGGATTGTTGCTCCAACCCCCGTACATTCTGGCTATTTGGTTTGCCAATGGGGTAGAAGCCTTCCCCAAGTGGGATATCGACAACTCCCCGACTTCTGTCGTAGGTTTAAAGCGGTGCACTGCATTTTGAGAAAGGTATAGGAGATTTACTGTACGGTATCTAAACATCATCTTCGTCGACTTTCACATCACACACGCTCTAGGTGCAAAGTTTTGGTTGGGTTTTAAGATCAGATGCCATTCAAAGCTCTTCGATGGGGTAGCCTGCGAAACGCCTTGATTGTGTGTGTGTGGAATGGCATATGGTTCACTGTGGGAGGGGAGGAAGCCCTTCGATTTCTGTAGCGAGTAGGAACATTTCTTTTGGGAACAATGAAACAGTAGCGGTTTTTTTTTCTTCTTCTTTCACGGAACTGTATAGCTACACACGAGGTCCTACCCTTTGCCTGCAATTTGTGTCTGGTAGAGATGGCACTTAGCGAGGGACGGGCAGGTTTGTCTCGTCATGGCATGAACGTTCAGGCTTTCGGTGAGATTATTCAGGTGGATTCTTCTGTTGTGGCTTTTGTACTTTAGCCGGTGTACTCTGACCAGAATCCTCCAAAAGGAGCAGATCTGCTGGAAAATTCCACGTAGACCCTGCTCTGAGTGGTGGGAAATTCCAAAACTCATGATAGCTCCGCCTAGCTGGAGCGCTTGACGTCACACTTCTGTACAATCGTCAATCCGATGTGGAATTACCGCATTCGCTGGCGTTCGAGCAAAATGAAGGAACACCGTCCGTCAGGGCTGCGGTGGAATGAGCGGCCCCACGGCAACCCATGCAGGCGTGTCCCGTCAGCTCGGTCGCGCTGCGTGGAGGAATTGACGTTCCACATTCGATGCCGCTCTCTCACGCTCAAGCAGAGGCTGGCAGCACTTTCAAATTGCTGCTCCGCCCATTTTCCCGTTTCTCCACTCTCTCTCGGGGCTGCATTGCCCACATCTCCATCATATACTCTACAGCTCAACTTCAGCCCGATTGTGGAAGTTGACTGATAGGGTAGAAGCTCCCGTCGGGTGTTCCACTTTCGTGCATCCCGGAGGAGTTCCGTTACCATATTTCTCCAGCTCATAAAATTTCTGGACCGAATGCCTGCTGCGCACTTCGACATGGCGATATTATCAAGCAGTCCCTCCCGCTGTGCAACAACGCCGTTCGACACTCTACCCGTATTTTTCCGCGCCCACGCCACCCGTTCCTCAGTCTGCCCTCGCTCGATGAGCGAGCGGGATGCTGGCAGCAGTGAATTCCTGACGTGTGCATCCAACGAGGCTTCAGTTTCTCCCGTCCCAGCCGCTCCACGCTCCTTCATTCTCCCACTCTCCATTCTCCCGCTCTCCATTCTCCCGCTCTCCATTTCCCCGCCCTCCCGGCCGCCAGGACGAGCTGCTTTCGGCGATTTTCGCGAAAGTCGTCGCGACTTCCACGAGCCCCGCGTGCATATCGCTCCTTCGCTCGACGTACGACCCTCCGTCCCATGGCTCGTTTCCCACGCTCCCCGCTTTGGCTTTTTCCGCGCGGCCAGGTTCAAGCGGAATGATCGGTAGTGCGAATTTAGTAACACTACATCGTTGTGCTTCACGCAATTTGAAATCACCCATCACCCATAACCCGTCACCCATCACCCATATTCGCAACCTCCTGCAGCTCCCGACGCTTCTACCACCTCATGGCGGATCCAACGGTGCTGCGGTCCGTGGCTCCGCGCGCCTTGCTTCCGCACCCTGCCGCGTGGGCATCCAAAACGCCATCCACATCAACCCCCCCCTCCTCCTCACCATCGCCATCGTCGCCATCGCCATCAATGTCAACACCTGCCGGCCGCTCTGCCAGTCGCTTCATGCTCTTGTGCGGACTGGCGGGGAACGTTGACGCTCTCTTTCTGCTCGGCATGGTGAGTTGCTGCTGCCCACGGACCACCATGTTGCACCCTTACTACTAGTACCACTAGTAAGCACGGCCACCAGTACTAGTAGCTTCGCTTTCTGGATCACCCAGCTTGGACTTGCCGATCTCGGAATGCTTTCGCCGTCATCGTGCACCGCTAGTCGCGCATCCTTCATCTTCCCTCCGCCCATCGTCCCTCCGTTACCCTACGTCCGCCCATCGTGCATGGTGCGCAGATCAAGTTTTACTGTCTGGGCGACATGCGCTCGGGCGGGTGCCTGCTCGTGCGTGCGGCGGAGGAGGGCCACGTGGGCGCGCTGCACGCGCTCGCCACCATTAACGCGCACGGCAGCGGCGGGGCCGCGGCGGACGCCAACCCCGCAGTCGCCGCGGAGGTGCTGTGGCACGCGGCGGTTCGGGGGAGTCGGGCCGCGTTGCAAGAGCTGGGCCATTCGTACCTGGTATGACTGCTCCTGCCACTGCTCATTCCCCTCTCCTCGCCCCCATCGCGTTTCGGAACGCGTTTCGCTGCGGATCTCTGCCGTTCTCTGAAAACTAGGCGCGTCCCTCTCTTTCGGATTCCTGGCACGCTGCTTGGCTGTGCGCAGGACGGCTATGGCGTCGGGAAGAACGCGGCCCTGGGAGTGAGGCTGCTGCTGCTCGCCACGTCATCATCAACATCATCACCATCCCCACCATCACCATCCCCACCGCTCTCATCACCGTCCGTTTCACCTCAACAGCACCACCACCAAGACAGTCCCCGGGTTGGCTACAGCTCGCGCATGGCTTCCCCAGCCGGCGGGCCTGCTGGCAGCAGCCCTCCAGACTCACCTAGGGTACTGCTGGAAGAAACTCTGAGTAGCCTAAGTGGAAGTTTGCACGAGATGGTGTGCGAGTATGATTATGGAGCAGAGGGAATCGCAGGTGGGAGTACGAGCGGTGCTCATAGTGGTGCGATGCAGGCGGTGCCAGCAGTTGAAGGAGCCCTGGGGGAGATACGTGATGATGGCCAGTTGACTCAGGTCGCTACGTTCACCGAGCAACTTGGTAGCACCGCCTCTGGCGAATCTGCTGCCGTTGGAGATGGTAGTAGTGGCCCTGTATTGACCGCGACGGCCGGGTGGGAAGACAGCGGCATAGTTGGGCAATCTGGTGAGGACGTGGGAAGTGACTGTGGGCGGAAGGAAGGGCAAGGGCAAGGGCAAGTGCCGGCAGGGGCCGGGGAGTGTGTGTCGATGCCACTGCGGTGCGTGGCAGAGGGAGGAGGTAGAGCTAGCAGAGGAAGGGGCAGCAGCAGGGGCAGCAGCAGCGGCAGCAGCAGCAGTGGCGGCAGCAGGGGCAGCAGGAGGTCGTTGCTGCCTCGTGGGAGCAGCCTTGGTGGTTCTCAACTCCCATCCTCTGCACTGCCACCGACAACCGTGGTACCGCCGGCACTGCAGAGCAACACAGCTGGCACAGCAGCAGTGGAACATGTGCATGCAGCAACCGTTCCGGGTCCCAACTGTGAAGCTGAGGCTTGTGCTGGGGCTTGCGCTGGGGCTTGCGCTGAGCAGGTCAGCTCTCTCCTTGTCTCTGTCATCACCTGCCAAGCCGGCTGCCATTTGACCGTCTCCGTCACACGGAACGTTTCCCTAGCGCCAGTGCAGGAAGTGGCCACTATTAGCCTCTTCTCGCCCCAGGAGCAAGGCACGTTTCAGCAGGAGCAGCTGCCGCACCAGGTGATCGTCCCGTTCATGAGAGAGTGGGTGGCGCTGTTTGGACTTCCCGATGGGCAGCAGCTGTGTGCCAACTCGGCGTGCAGCCGCCTGGAAACGAGGCCGCATGAGTTTCGTTGTTGCGTGGTGTGTGAAAGGGCGCCTTACTGCAGCCGCACATGCCAGGTGGCGGACTGGAAAACAAGGCACTTCCGGGAATGCATCGCCTTTCACACCACGTCCCCGTCTTTTATGTAACTTATGGCGGATAGTCCAAGAATATGAGTTCCTTTGAGAGAATGCATGTCTGGTGTGCATGTGGAAGGGGTGAGTCAGTTTAAGACAGTCAGGCCCTCAGATATGAGGATTCTTTTCCTGATATTGCTTATTTTCAGGGTGATTTGCTGTACGGACCCTGAAAAATCACCGCTGGAATCTGGAAAACAGGGTAATTAGTATAAGAAACAGTACAAGCTCCGATTTTGAGGGTGTGGATGCCTTTGTGTACCGACCCTGAAAATTCAGTGTGGCCTAAAACGAATCTGAGGGCCTCCTTAATGACTCCTTATTGAGCATGCGATACGGCCGCTTTTGCATTAGATGTAAACGGAAAGGCTTGTGACGTCGTGCCCTTGTTAGAATACTAGAATGATAGAAACAAGAGAGTACAAGTAAGATATAGGGTTGGAGACATACTCTCTAAGAACACACCCCTATCTAGCCTATAACTTCTACATATAAAGATATGTATAAGAGCGTGTTCCTACCAGCCTCTTCCCAAGCAACCTCTTCCCGGACTCGCGTGCTACAGTGTCGCAAAATTTGACGCGAAATGTTTCAGTGAGATTCCGTGAAGTGCAAAGTGAGATTCGGCTTCCCTCGATTCAGGGGCGTGTTTTAAAACCTCTTTTCAGATGAGCAGATTTTCAGACAAGCGCGAATATGCACAGTAATTTTTCGATGCCAGCTGGTTTTATGTGGTTGAGAGCGATGGAACGCAAATATGAAACGGGAGTATTCTGAAAAGTGGTCTTGGGAACACACTCTCAAGGTCGCCCGTGAGTCTGGGAAGAGGTTGCCTGGGAAGAGGCTCGTAGGAACACGCTCTAAGTTGACACACCCTCTAGGCTAGATAAGGGGCAGTGCAGAGCAAGAAACATGCAGCTTTAGGTGGCACTACTAGTCCAACCTCTGAGGCAGGGGTCCAAAGACAAGTCAGCAAGAGTACAAACAAGACAGGAGCAAGCCAAGGCGGCACTACTAGTCCAGCCACTGGAACAGGAGCCACAAGGCCAGTCAGAAAAATATATATAAAGAGGAGTACACAATAAAGGTCCTAGCAAGTGAGAGTCTACAAGAACTAGACCAAGCTGCAAGCAGTGCCGCTGATTATCCCTAGGCAGAAGCACCTTAGTGAAGATATCAGCTGTGTTGGCACCGGAGGCCAAGTGTACGACTCAGGCCTGGCGGCGCTGCTGTAGCTCACGCAAGAGGAAGTACCGCCGCTGGATGTGCTTCGCTCTGCCCTCAAGTCAAGGCTCCTGACACAGTAGGATCATGGCCCTGTTGTCAGCGTACAGGACTGGGGCAGAGCTAGGCCGCGCACCTAAGGCAGTGAGCAAGACCGTCAGCCAGCGGAGCTCCTGTGCCGCCATGGCACCGACGTAGATCTCAGCCTCACAGCTAGACTGGGCAAAAGACGAGGAGCGAGTGGACCTCCACGAGATGGCCCCCGAACCAAGGATAAAGCAGTAGCCCTGGGAGGACCTGAGTGTCTCAGCGTCTTCTGCCCAAGAAGCGTCTGTGTGCCCAGTAAGGACCACCGGCCTGCGTCCTCCTAGCACTAGCCCCATGCCCGATGTACTCGCTAGATGACGCAAAACTCTCTTGGCAGCCGATCAGTGCGATGGTCGATGTCTGCCTGTGGCCACAAAGCAAGCCAGGATGCTGAGAGGATATGCAAGATCTGGACGAGTGCAAGTCATCAGGTATATGAGGCAACCCACCAGCTCGGCGTAAGGACCTGGCGCACCAAGTGTGACAGTGTGAGAGTGATGGTGCGCGCTGCTCTGTCCTTGGAGATCTGCACGCCAAGGTAACGGCGCAGCCAGGGCTTGTGCTAGGATTTTTGCTTCCCCGGGCGATCAGGGCTTGTGTGGAAAGTACCCTATAAAATCCGAGACCCTCTTTGAAATACCCTTTATTCACAGGGCTGGTTTTAAAAAGGCCCTTATATATCAGGGTGGATTTTTTCCTTTTGCTTATGCTATGCCTATTATAAAATGGTGGCTTTTGCGTGTTAAGTGCTTCTTTCTAGATAATGTATTCCAAGTTTTACACATAAAGCTACGAAAAAATGTATTAACGAGCATAAACCAATGTCTCGCCTACAAATCATCTCCTAAAAAATTGGCCTGCCTTCTCGGCTTGGCGATGCTCCAGATGTGGTACACCCTATCCCAATCAATCTCATAGTGGAGGATCTTCACCGCCATCAACTCCGCCAATCTCACGTCAGAGAGGCAGGTACGATCCCAACTTTTGATCACGTTTTGCCTTGAGAAACATCTTTCAAATTCCACCGTGCTGATAGGGAGCACAGCAATAGCCCTCCACAGATGGACCAACGATGGGAAACTTGAGGACCACTCATTCGTGTTGAGGATGTTCTTCAAGCTTTGGGCGAAGCCTTAGTTTTCGTGGCGCTTGAGAAGAGTGTTGGTCAACATCCCAATATCAGCATCGCATGCATCCTTGCCCACACCTAGAGAAAGGCACGGGAAAATGCCACGTAGAGAGCTTAGGCTACAAAGGTGACAAAACAAAGTGGCAAGATAGGAGTGTTTCGGACAAAAGTCTACACATGAGGAAGTTCAGGGTTTAGGCATGTGAGGACTTTTTGGCATGATTGCAAGCACTAAACGAAACCACTCAGATTTGAAAGTGAGTTCTGGTTTGGAGCAAGAACACATGTTGGGCAAAGGGATGGAGGCTGAAACGATTCAACAAGGCGCTTGGCCAAGGTGAGGTCTTATAGGCAACAGATTAATGGATTGAGTCTAACAAGACAGATAATATACATGCAATGGTCTATAACACCAATTGGTTGTGAAAAGGAATATCTAAAGGCAACACTCAAAGCTCAAGAATTACTTGCTAAACCCTTTGAACATGCTTCCGTGCTTCATACCCTCTTACCTGGCAGCTTATAGTCAAACAACTTGAACAGCAGATCCAGGTTGTCGGACCAGTACTTCTCCCTCTTCCCTGTATGCAGCAATGGGTACTTTTTGGGGCGGAATAGATTAGCTCCGTCGACCATTTTCAGGTCGTCCAGGCGACTATCGAGTGCATCAATCAGCCCCTGAGCAAACACCTTGGCTAAATCATAGCATTCCTCAGGAGATGTGCCGTACAAGGCACCTTTTCCGATGGGTTCATCATGCAAAGGGACTGTGTCCATGACCGTGTTACCCTCGGCATCCACCCCCTCAATCACCAAGACTCTCTTCTCGGTGCTTGCGTGCTTCTTCAAGAACGGAGCTAGACGGCTCTGCTTGAATTCGCCGAATCGTCCAACCGGCGTCACGTAACGCTGTTTCAGTGCAGAGCATGCATCATCCACCGTAGCCGCGACTGTGGTCAGATCTACCTGTAAGGGTTTTTGTAGGCAGCGGAGCATTCAGATTAAGGGACCATGGAAAGAAATACACAACTTAGCATACATGGAGGGTTGGTATGATTATAATGGAAACATTTGTATGTGACACCCAGATCCAAAACTCACTGTGCGGTCCTGGAACTTCATGCTGAGATTGTTGAGGACGAAAAGCACATCAGCCAGTAGGTACAACATGAAGTGGAACTTGAAGCTTGTAGCTGTCTTGAAGAGGGCGTGCTCCTCCTCATTCCAAATCCACAACAAGATGGGAAGGACCTCACAGAAGCGCATGACCGCCTCACCACGGGACAGCCACCAAATGGCTATCATGCCTAGCACCTGTAAGTCGGTCTTGCGTATGGCGTACTGCAGATTGAGGAACTTTTCGCGCCGGACGTTGGAACGGCCGAGCTGTTCAGCCGTGGTCTTGATGACTTGGTCAACGACCTCAAGATCTGGGAGCTTTGATGCAGCATCTTTTGCAGCCAAAGCCTCTCTGGAGTGTGGGGGATGCAGGGCTGTGAAAACTGAGAAGAAAATTCACATTTTGGAATCATCTCCACCTTTCGGGCAATGGCTACAAAAGGAAACGGGTAATGATTGTGCGAACAGCTGAGTGTCAACAAGATTACAACAAGAGTGTTTGTTGGGCAGAATTCTACATACGCAAAACTCACCGGTGTGCGATACAATGGAATGAAACCAGCCATGGGCAATGCTTTCGGATCCGATTCACGAGGCCACGCTTCTCCCCAATCGTCACCGAAGCGCCATCGGTGCTCATACCCACCAACTTTTGGAGATCAAGACCCTTCTCGTTGAGGTATTCGCATAGGACAGCACAGAGGGAAGCGGCATCGCACTTCTCTACAGGTAGGTGAGCTAGGACTTTGTTGATTAAACAATAAGACATAAAAGAGCGTTACTACTCAAAGCCTTATCAAAGTCATAGCAAAACAGAAACACATGCAAAGAGCGGTAGGAAATATGGAAGAACGCTTCAAACTTACGTTGTAAAGTAGGTCCCGCTCTTCTCCACCCGTGGCATGTCCTCAAGACCGAGCTCCACCAACCACAACGCCAAGATGGGGTACATGCTTATGGGGATGTCATGTCGGCCTGTGAAATATGTGATCTTCATGCAAAGAATCACACGACGCACTTTTCCCGGAGCATGCTGATAACTCTCCCATTGTTGCTTAAGCTCTTCGTGCTTCTTCTCCATAGTTTCGTTAGCAACATCGTTTTTGTGGGTGGTGCTATAGTGATGGCCTGTAACACAAGACCTCTGTATGCCACGTGCACCTAGTCCTGGCCGCCCGAATGGGGTGTTGAACTTGTCTGCTGCCCACTTCTCACAGACGCTACATTTCATACCATATTTTCCAAGCGACTTCTCAAGCTGCAAGCGAAGCCAAGGGAATTCGGCTATCCACTTTTTCAGCAGCAACTCCTCAACCACAATGGGTAGGTCAGAGGAGGATGCTTCCGCCAGATCAGTGGGAGGGGTGGGTTCCTCCTCCACGGCACTAACACCCTTGCGTTTCTTGCCAGATGGAGGTGGCGCAAAATTCAGGCGCTGCTGCGTATGACCGCGGTGGTTCGCCCTAACTGGGACTGAGGTGCTCGGGTGCACTGTGGCCACATTCGGGTCGGATGGATGACGGTGGATAGGCCAGTTCTCTGAGGTACCAACAGGGTAAAGTTCTAAGGTGTCAGAGTCTACCCTGGCCTGCTCAACGTGCATGGATTGGGGGCAGGAGGAAGAGGGCTCTTCGTCACTGTCTACTGAATCAATACTGTTGAGATCAATGGTCGTCCGTTCTTGACATGGAACCTTAGACTGAGAAACAGTTTTCCCCTTGCCACCTTCCTTGCCTAACGAAAGATTCAGGTCGTCCATTGTTGATGAGAACTATTATTGACTAGTACTATGCAGAAACTTATGAATCTTGCGAGCCTAAAGCGATACATACAGTGGCCGTGTCTAGCTGAAGGGGTTCTTCTAGGTCAATGTATTGTGAGCGACACGAGAGGAGGTGAGGGAAGGGAGGGACCTAGTGGGAGACTGCTGGGCGAGGGTGTTGTTTCTCTAAGGTGAGTTTCCCGCCTCTGCTTTGCTGCACGAGAGATCCGCTCGTCGGTGGGCTCGAGGCGGAAGTCCCTCACCTAGCGCGCTTGCGACCAATCACAGAGGCATAAATTGTGACGAGGGAGGGGGAAGGGGCAAGAGGGGCGGGGAAGAGGTAAGAGGGGGCAGGCGGGGTATTTGCGGGGGGGGGACGAGAAAAAAAGCCGAGCCCCTCGGAGAATTTCCCGGACGAACCCGGGCCACTTGAAAATTTCACGTACTCTTTCATGGCTATCTTCCAAAAAGCCTTTCAAAAACCCTGATCGCTTGGAAAAAAACCTAAGAATTGAAGTCAAGTCAGGGTAATTACCCTGTTAACGGGAGCCCTGGGCGCAGCTCTCTTAGGTCAGTGTAGGTGTGTCTCCTCAGCAGCTCGGCCTTCAGGGAGGCCAGTGCGTCTCTGTATGCAGTAGCGAAGACCAGGTCGTCTACGTAGATAAGGATGTAGAACGGAGTCTGGCCAGCACGAATGAAGAGCGAGGGGTCTACAGAGCATGGAAAGAACCACAGGTCAGCTAGCGTAGCATGCAGCGTGTCGTGCCACTCACGTGGCGCCTGTCGCAGGCCGTAGACCAGGTGCCGGAGGAGCCACTGGGTCCCAGGAGGGAAGGTACCAGCAAAGCCCTGAGGACAGCGCAAGTAGACCTGCTCGTGTAGGCTGCCCTGAAGAAATGCAGTGGAGAAGTTGAGGGAGTGAAGCTCGTAGTCATGATGTGCTGCTACGTGTAGCAGCGCCCGAAGAGTAGTCATCTTCTGGGTCGGGGCGACGGTCTGAAAGAAGTCCACCCCCTCGCGCTGACTGAAGCCTTGAGCCTCGTAGCGTGCCTTGAACATAGGCAGCTCTCCAAGAGGGCGCTTCACCTTGAAGAGCCACCGACCATCGACTACATTCACCCCAGGTGGGGGAACTGCGTCGATGTAGGTGCAGGTGGATCTCCAAGATGCCATCTCCTGCTCCATGGCAGCTATCCACTGAGAGGCCCAAGTTTCCGAGGTCGCCTCAGCGTAAGTGCGAAGGGTCACCCCCTTGCGCTGTTTGAAGCCTCTAGCAGCGTAGTGTGCTTTGAACACAGGCGGCTCTCCAGGAGGGCGCTTCACCTTGAAGAGCCGCTGGTCCTCGACTACATTTGCCCCAGGTGGGGGAACTGCGTTGACGTACGTGCTGGTGGATTTCCAAGATGCCATCTCTGTGTCCATGGAAGCTATCCACCGAGAGTCCTAGGGTCCCGAAGTCACCTCAGCGTATGTGCGAGGGGTCGGGATGTCAAGGGCATCCTCAGAGGCTAACAGCATGGAGCAGAGATGAAGAGCGGCCTTGGGCAGGAAAGCTAGCTTGCATAGCCTGTCCTATAGAACGTCACTGCCAAGGGAAGGTGCACCCCCGACGGACGGAGGACGGGCAGGGCAGTGGTAAAGTCAAGGCGGCGGGTAGAGGCAAAGTCAGCGACAACAACGACAAGAGCTGAGAGATTGGAGACAGGAACGAGCGGGTCGGTAAGAAGAGAGGTGAGGACACGAGGAACCAGAGGTCGAGCAGCACGGAGAAAGTTGGAGAGAGGAGGCAAGGAGACAAAGAGAGACGATTGAGGAGGTTTCGGGAGAAGAGGAGCGGGAGGAGCACAGGACACGTGAGAACGGAGAGACATAGGGTGGACACTCGGAGTAGGAGAGACATGATGAGTACGGAATGGACGGTGAGACCACCAGCGAGAGGGGGGCGTGGGGTATGGAGACAAGGGAGGAGACGCAGGAGGGGAACGAGGGGGGAGACGAGTCGGGGACGAGTCCGGCGCAGGCAAGACAGGGCCGTAGACAGGCAGAGGAGGGGCGCTAGGGGAGGCACGGATGGGCGGTCGGGAGAAGTTGAGGGAGTGAAGCTCGTAGTCACGATGTGCTGCTACATGTAGCAGCGCCCGAAGAGTAGTCATCTTCAGGGTCGGGGCGAAGGTCTGAAAGAAGTCCACACCCTCGCGCTAACTGAAGCCTCGAGCAACGTAGCACGCCTTGAACATAGGCGTCTCTCCAGGAGGGCGCTTCACCTTGAAGAGCCACCGACCATCGACTACGTTCACCCCAGGTGGGGGAACTGCGTCGACGTAGGTGCAGGTGGATCTCCAAGATGCCATTTCCTGCTCCATGGCAGCTATCCAATGAGAGGCCCAAGGTCCCAAGGTCGCGTCCGCGTATGTGCGAGGGGTCGGGGTCTGTGAGAGTACGACCCCGTTACACTTCTTCTCTTTCCATATTTCCTTTCTATTTCATTCCTCTCTCACTTCTGATTCATTTGGTCTTTATCTCATCTGATTTGGTTTCCTATTTCATTATCCTTTTGTTTATCCTATTATTATTATTATATCACCGACCAGGCTCGGGATGTACTGGCGTGCCATATCTAGCGTAATCCTGCCGTAGTCCCTTTAAGCCAATAGCCTCGCATGGCTATACGCAAGGTGATTCTATTTCTAGAAGGGTCTATTCCCTTTGGATAAGATAAACCTAGTTACCTGATGTACTCTGGAAGTATAAAAGTGCCTTATATCAATCGATAGTGCAACTTTTCCTCGACACGTTTGATGCTGTAACACTTGGTAATCAGAGCTTTTCTCACCCGGGCGCGCTCAGCTAAGCAGAAGCAGCGGGAAAACCTTCTTCAAAAAACCGCCGGGGGCGACTAATTCGGCGCCGTTCTGGTAAGCACGAGCTCCGCGTTTTTGAATTGACCCCTCGGCGCGTGTTTTGAACATGATGGCGAACTTCGACAACGCCGAGGTTACCCAGCAGCTCTTCGCGACATCGCCGCCCTACAGGAGGAGATGCGAGCCGACCGCGAAACTTGGCGAAACGAGTTCGGGCGAGTACAGTATGTGACAAGGCAACAATCAACTGAATTCGAGAAGAGTAGAAGCCTTCAGCATTCTCTGCAACGACAGTGGACGGCAGCAAGTTACCAGTATACGACGAAGCAGTGCTACACCTACAAATCGGACCACTGCGCTAGAGACCTGCACTCCCCATCACCAACATAAAAGGGCTTGACTTGATCTTCGGGCGAGACTTCCTAAAAAGATTTAACCCCGAGATCAACTGAGTAAATCGCACCGCAAGCATCTACAACAACGGAAGGAGAGTCCAGCTACCCAACTGGGACGATACATGAGATATCCCAATGGAGACACTCGCAAGATTCGAGAAGGACGTCAAGCGAACTGACACTGGATTCCTGGCGATAGCAACAAAGGTGGAGAGTGACGGAGAGAAAGCCTCGGAACCTAAAAAAAAAATCAAGGAAATACTTAAAGGAATTGCAAGACATTCTTCTCAACGACCTCCAGAACGAGCTGCCGCCATACGAAACGCACCAACACGAGATCGTGGAAGAACCCGGTTCGAAGCCGATCTTTTGAGCACCATATCGGCTCAGTCCTACAGAGCTAGCCGACATGAAGAAGTAGATCGAGTATCTCCTCGCCAAAGGACTTATCCGACCATCCACTTCGCCATACGGTGCCCTAGTAATCTTCACACCGAAACCGGACGGGAGCCTGCCCATGTGCATAGATTACCGAGCTCTCAATAAGCAGACCATAAAAAACAAGTACCCGATTCCACGAATCGATGACCTGCTTGACCAGCTTCGGGGAGATACGGTTTTTTCCAAACTAGATCTGCGGTTCGGATACTGGCAGATACGAATGGCAGATAAATCCACAAAACGGCCTTCCCAACTCGGTACGGGTCGTACGAGTATCTGGTAATGCCATTTGGACTCACCAACGCATCGGCAACATTCCAAGCCGAAATGAACTACATACTACGACCATTCTTAAATGAATGCTTGGTGGTGTACCTGGAAGACATCCTCATTTACTCGCGCGACATGCAGCAGCACATCCAACACCTTCGACGCGTCTTCGACATTCTTCGACGAGAACGGTTCTATGTCTAATTATCCAAGAGCAAATTCGCCCTCGAGAAAGTCCAATTCCTCGGACACATGGTGAGCGCTCAAGGAGTTCACGTCGATCCCAAGAAGATCGAAGCCATACGCATGTGGAAGACACCCGAGAATGTGAAGGAGTTGCAGCAGTTCCTAGGCTTCGCTAACTATTTCAACAGGTTCATGCCACAGTACGCGAAAATCGCAACACCACTCACGAATCTGCTGAAGAAGAACACGCCCTATAAGTGGGAACCACAACATCAAGAAGTCGTGAAGCAGCTGAAACAGGCACTCACGTCTGCATCCGTACTCATCTTGCCAGACCCCGAACGCGACTACGTCATCGAAGCTGACGCTTGCAACCAGGCAAAAGGAGCAGTCTTGATGCAAGACCAAGGGAATGGACTGCAACCAATCGCCTACCTTAGAAAGAAACTACACGGGGCAGAACTAAACTACCCGATACATGACAAGGAGGCCCTTGCTATTATCATCACCTTCAAAACGTGGAGATGTTATCTCAAAGGACGAAAAACAACCGTCTACACCGACCCCTGCAGCCTGAAATGTTTGAAGACACAACCAACTCTTTCCAGGCGGCAGGTCCGGCGGATTGACTTCCTCGAGACACACTTCCACTACGACATCGTGTACAAGCCCGGCCATAAAAACAAAGTCGACGCTCTCAGTCGGCCTGCACACGTTGCCGCAATCCAGGTTGAAGGGATGAATCCACTACTCAAGGGAATCTTCAACCCTTCGGGGTCGATGAATCCACTTCGGGGTCGATGGCATACTACCCGAAATTCCTTTGGCACCAAAACGATGCATGCTCCAGTGGGACAGTGGCATCGCATACCAGAAAGGATCCACAAAAATCTGGGTACCCAATTACCCTCCTTTGCGCCAGTTGCTACTCGAAGAATATCACAATGTCCTATACGCAGGACACTTCAGTAGCAACAAGACGCTCACCGGTATTGCAAAGCACTACTACTGGCCCCACATGGTGGACGACGTCCAAAAATTTGTCACCTCGTGTGCTACGTGCCAGCGGATGAAGAGCAGCAAGCAGAAAAACGCAGGACTGTTATAGCCTCTTCCTGTCCCAGAACAGCCATGGCAAGTGGTTAGCCTGGATTTCACCACCGGGTTACCAACTACCACAAGCGGTCATGACGCAGTCCTTGTCGTCATTGTCAAATTCTCCAAAATGGGACACTTCATCCCGACACACACGACAGCATGCACCGAAGAGACAGCACAACTATTCGTTCGCTACATCATCTCACAACATGGCATTCCAACCCCACTCATCTCTGACCGAGACCCCAAGTTCACCAGCAAGTTCTGGAAGGAACGGATGTCTCTGCTCGGGACCAAACTCGCCATGTCATCAGCCTACCATCCGCAAACAGATGGACAGACCGAGCGCCTCAACCAGATTGTAGAGCAACTCCTTCACACCGTATGCAAAGACGAAATCTCTAAATGGGACTTGCATCTGCACGTCCTGGACTTTGCCTACAACAACGCCAATCATGCCGCTACTGAACAGACGCCACAAAAACCGACAATCTCAGCCACAGTCCAACCCGCACACGACTTCATCACGACCATGCACCAACTTTGGGATCGGACCCACAAGCGCCTCATCAACATTCAACAGCAACAGAAGCACCAGACCGATCATCACCGCACTGACCACACCATCACCGTGGGAGACCGGGTTCTCCTCGACACCCGCAATCTCGACATCGGTCATCTTCCATCCAAACTGCAACCTCGCTTCTGCGGGCCCATTCTCGTCGAAGCACAGGTCACTCCTGTTACCTTCCGCTTGCGCCTACCAGCTATCTGGAAGATTCACAACGCCTTCCATGTCCAACTTCTGAAGCCCTATCGAGATCCTAACACGGTCTTCACCTGACGCCAACCCCCACCGCCGCCGTCCATCCTTGTCTACGATGAACTCGAGAACGAGTTTGAGTCCGTGCTTGCACACCATCGTTGTCGAAATGGCGACGTGGAGCTTCTCATTTGTTGGAAGGGTTATGATTCTTCTGAGGATAGTTTGGTTCCTAAATCTGCGATGAGTAACGCTCGTCGTCCTCTTCGCGACTACCTTGTCAAGCAGGGTGTTACTTCTACCACCCAGCTTTGAGAGGGGGAAGTGTGAGAGTACGACCCCGTTACACTTCTTCTCTTTCCATATTTCCTTTCTATTTCATTCCTCTCTCATTTCTGATTCATTTGGTCTTTATCTCATCTCATTTGGTTTCCTATTTCATTATCCTTTGGTTTATCCTACTATTACGATTATATCACCGACCAGGCTCAGGATGTACTGGCGCGCTATATCTAGCGTAATCCTGCCGTAATCCCTTAAAGCCAATAGCCTCGCGTGGCTATACGCAGGGTGATTCTATTTCTAGAAGGGTCTTTTCCCTTTGGATAGGATAAACCTGGTTACTTGATGTACTCTGGAAGCATAAAAGCGCCTTGTATCAATCGATAGTGCAACTTTTCCTCGACACATTCCATCCTGTGACAGGGTCACCCTCAGGGACTAGCAGCATGGAGCAGAGATGAGGAGCAGCCTCGGACAGGAAAGTAAGCTCGTACTGCCTGTCCTCTAGGACGTCACTGCCAAGGGCAGGAGCACCCCTGATGGACGGAGGACAGACAGGGTCAGAGACCAGAGCGGTGGCATAGCCAAGGTGACGGGTAGAAGCGAAGTCAGCGACAGTAGCAACAAGAGCGTCAAGACAGGAGACAGGAAGAGACGGGTCAGTAACGAGGGAGGCAAGGACTCGAGGAACAAGAGGACGAGCAGCACGAAGGTAGTCAGACAGAGGGAGAGGCATGACAGCAAGCGACGACGGAGGAGGGGAAGTCAGGAGGGGAGGACGAGACGCGTGGGAATGAAGCAAGATAGGGTGAGAACGCGGAATAGGAGAGACAGGATGAGCACGAGAGGGACAGCGAGACAAGACGTGAGACGGAGGCGTCAGGTCAGGAGACAGAGGAGGAGTAACAGGAGGGGAACAAGATGGGAAACGGGCCGGGGACGAGTCCAGCGGAGGAAACATAGGGCCGTGGACAGGAAGGGGAGGAGGCGGCGGGGGATGCACAGGCAAGCGGTCTAAGGAGGGAAGGCCGAGAAGACAAAGGGCGGCCACCGGCGGCAACTGCTGCTGCTTTTGCTCGACACCGACACCTGGACCCCCAGCTGCACCGCGACTACTTCTGGAACCCTCCACTCCTGCACCCCCAGAACGGGCACCCCCAGAGCAAGAACCCTCTCCAACACCGTTGCCACACCCGAGCTCGCCGGGACAAGCCACGACATGATCCCCAGAACTAGAACACGACAAGCCACGACAGGAACGGGAACTCCTCAACGCGAGCACCCCCAGAGTCCACGAACAGTTGCTGCCGCTGCGATAGGGGTGGCTGCTGCGGCGGCGGCGACTACGACGACGGAGGAGGAGACACCGGGGGAGAGACAGGCGGCAAGAACTACGCCGCAGGGCCACCAGAGTCAGCCGAATCCTCGACCGGGACAACCGACGGGAGGGGAGTGACGTGAGACACACCAAACGGAGCAGGACGGGGAGGAAGATGAGCGGAGGCTACCGGGGGAGTGGGGACCAGAAGCCGAGGAGAGGAAACCGGGGGACCTCGGTGGGGAAAGCGGTGGTAAAAGGAGACAAACTTGTCGAAAGTAGCGTCACGGGAGTGAAAGAAGCGGTGAGACGGCGGGTGGTAAAAGTGCCAGTCAGACGAGTCCAGGGGGAAACCGAGGAAGACAAAAGGAACAGTGCGGGCGGTGAGCTTGTCCTTGCCAAAGGCATGGACGTGCGCGAGGCAGCCCCAGACGTTGAACTCGGATGCGTCACAAGGGAACCCGGTCCAAAGAAGGGTCGGCGAAACCTACAGCCGCTGGGAGCGCGGCCAGAGGTTAAGCTGCTAAGCAGCGTAGCGAACTGCGAACGGCCACAGAAAATGGGGTGCGCCGGCATGAATCATGGAGGTATGCGCCACCTCCATGACCAAGCCGATGCATCACTCAAAGACCCCATTCTACTGCGGGGAGTCCGGTAGGGTCTACGACTGGGTGATGCCCTCTGCACAACGGATCTGTCCAAGCCGACCAGAGGCGAACTTGCCGCCACGGTCGGAGTGGAGACACAACACAGAGAGACCGCGGTGGAGGCAGGCAACCATAACCCACGGGATAAGAACGCCAGGCACGTCGGCCTTCCGCTCCAAAGGAAACACCATGGTGTAGCACGTGAAGTCGTCCACGAGCACTAGAAAGTAGCGCTCACGACGCGGTCCAGGGACGGGGGCTGGGCCCTAGACCTCCAGGTACAGGGTCTGAAGGGGTGCGGTGGCGGGACAAACCGAGGAGGAATGAGGAGCATGGCACAGCCGGCCCTCGACGCAAGGCGTGCACGGCAGCGCAGGTGAGAGAGGGAGGGAAGGAAGAGATGCAGTGAGACCTAGGACGAGACTATGCTGAGACATGTGACACAGACGCGGGAGTGCGGGGTGACCTAGGCGGTGGTGCCATGGAAGCGACGGGTGAGTGAGCGACCAACACGAGCAAGCCGCGGCAACCAGGGTAGACGCAGGGCCTAGGGAGGACGTGCCAACCGGGGGGGGGAGCAGTGTCCAGCGTAAAGAGGCCAGACACTAGGTCCCGGTGGAACGTCGCAAGGGGGGAACCTGAGGCGGCTTCGGTACAGACAGCATACCGCTCGTGACCAGGAAACGTAGTGGTGACACCGAGGTCCTGAAGACAGCTGACACCAACTAAGTTCCTGGAGAATGAAGGGATGTGGAGGCCTTTAAGGGAGCCCAAGGGGACCGCTCGACAGGGGAGGGTAGTGTAGCTGCGAGCAATGACAGGACCAGAAGAGGGGTCAGCAAGTGCGACAGCGGGGGCAGGCGTGGCAAGCGGCATGAGTGTGGCGTGGTTGCGAAAGAAGCAGGCAGAAGCACCGGAGTCAAGTGTGAAGGACAGCGAAGCAGTAGCGGTAGATGAAGGAGCGAGTGTAGAGTCTAGGCTAGACAGAGAAAACGATCCTATGCTTGACGCAACAGGGGTGTCTGTACTACACACAGGTGCTATGCCTAAGCTAGAGAACACATGGTTATAAGATCCGGACACACTAGAAGCGTCAGCATATCGAGAATCCAAGGCAAAACTAAGATGATCCATGTCTTAATCAAAAACAGGCACACCGTGACGCAGCAGGCTGGGCCAATCAGGGAGGTCCGGATCCGGGCCGAAGTGGCGACGAAAGAGGTCATCGAGGCAGCGGAATCAGCGGGAGGTCGGGTGCGGGCGGCGGCACACAGTGCCACAGAGGGGCCCGGTCTGGAGCTGGTACTGGCAGCCCACTGCACCGAAGCCGCCGGTAGACACCGAGCTACGAGGACTGCCACCTCGGCCACCACCTCCACGGGCTCCCGGCCACCCCGGCGAGAGG
Organism: Closterium sp. NIES-67; assembly: GCA_027943415.1. Lineage (NCBI taxonomy): Eukaryota > Viridiplantae > Streptophyta > Zygnematophyceae > Desmidiales > Closteriaceae > Closterium > Closterium sp. NIES-67. Next base: position 119,741 of record BQMB01002224.1, on the reverse strand, counting down.
CGGGCCCACGGCTGCTACTGCTGTTGCTTCTGCGGCTGGTGCTGCTGCTGCTGCGGCTTCTGCTGCGATTGCTATGGCTGCTGCTGCTCCTGGACACCTGCCCCAACCCCCTCATCAGAACCACTGTCGCCGCCACCACCACTACCACGCCCTCCCTTGGGGCCGTGACGGCCCCGACGCTGTCGCTGCTGCTGCGGGAAGGCCGCCGCTGCGATCTCAGTGGCAGGAGCAGCTGTAGTGACCGCAGTGGAAACGTCAGCGTACGTACACTGGGAGGGAGCACAACCCTGAAAGACAGAGGGGGCCGACGAGGGGCCAGCTAGGGCGCGAGGGGCCGGTCAGGCGTGAGGGGCCAGCGATGGCACAAGGGGCTGGCGATGGCGTGAGGGGCCGGATACGGCGGGAGGGAGGGCTGGCTGGTCGTGAAGGGGCCGGCTGGGCGCAAGGGGCCGGCTAGGGCGCAAGGGGGGGGCAACGACGGCGTGAGGGGTCGACTAGGGCGCAAGGGGCCGGCTAGGGCGCGAGGGGCCGACTAGGGCGGGAGGGGCCGGCGACGGCGTGAGGGGCCGTCTAGGACGCGAGGGGCCTGGTGGGGCGCAAGGGGCCGATGAGGCGCGAGAGGGGGCCGGCTGGGGGCGAGAGGCCGACTAGGCGCGAGGGGCCGGCTACGGCGCGCGGGGCCGGCTACGGTGCGAGGGGACGGTGGGCAAGCTAGGGTCCGGTAAGGCGCGGTAGGCTAAGGCGTGGGGCGGAAGCAGGTGGGGGGGGACCTAACCTACTCATGATACCATGTTAGAAACAAGAGAGTACGAGGAAGATATAGGGTTGGAGACGTACTCTCGAAGAACACATGCCCTAGGTCGACAAGATGTAATGACATTGGGTGTGGATTTCGTGTGGTTATACTACAATTTGCACCGTACTACATAGATGAAAGGACTGAGCCATCTTCATACACAGAGTACCACCTCTGCAATATACTATTCGAAGGACGTTAGGTACGAGTAGCTGGGAAGCCATGAAAAGATCGAGAGGTTTAGCTAGGGGGGAGAAGTTAATGAGAGAAAAGACGAGAACTAAGAAAGAGAAGGAGATACAAGAAGGGGGGGTTGTCCCCTCTACAGTAAGATTCAGCAATGTAGCAAACCTACCAAGCCTAACAAACACATATATATATATATATATATATATCCATCTAATTTGACATATACCTGGTGCCAAAACCTCGCTGCCCGTTCGTCCGCGTCGTACGTACACCTAGTGAAGAAAGAATTAAACGTGAAGTCGGAGGTGTATGTAAGGGGGCGGTACATTTCGGAGAGAAATGGTTTTTCGGCAATTTTGAACGCACACCCCACTCGTCCCGTCTTGACCTACGTTCGAAAAAACATATGCAAAATACAGGGGTTCAAGACAACACAGAGCTTGTACCATAGCGCGGTTCGCCCTTTGACGTTCAAGATGCAAAATGCGCGATGCGGCAAATTTGCGACAAGACGAACGTGACGACATTTCAAAACTTTTCAACAAAGTCGTGCCTACCACATTTTGGTGTCGCGAAAATTGCGAGAGGAGACGACATGCGCAAAACTACGTGAGGCGCGTTTGTCGGCAACTCCGTACTTTTGGCACTGTCTTTGAGAAAACGCGCGCTCCGCCCAATCCTTGAGTTGGCTGAATTGCGCCACAACGTCACACCGCGCTGCAATGGTAACCCAATTTTCCTGAATTGGACAGCATAGCCACTTTTCGAATGTTCTGTACACGTAGGTGTAGCAATTTTTTAAAATTTCGGTGAGTGGGACGGGCAGGAATGGGTTCCCTCAGGCAAGTGGATGGCGCAACCACTTAGGACCGTGTGGTTGGCAAAACGGGAACGTGCGCACAGTGTCACTGTAGCGTACAGTATGTCGAGAGACCCGCTGGGGTTACCTTTGAGAAGATCCTCGAGGAAGGGCCACAGGTGCAGAGCCTGGGGGGCTATGGGCGCATAGATCCACTATTAACAAGCCCTTTTAACTCAGTGGTTAGTGACGGAGTTCTGACATGGTATCAAAGCGTTGGTGACTCGGGTTCAATTCCCAGTGCTAGCGCTGCAGAGGCGCTCGTGTCCTCCGCCTATCACAGGGGGGGGGGGGGGGTGTTGAAAGACCCGCTGGGATTACCCTTGAGAAGATCCTTGGGGAAGGGCCACAGGTGCAAAGCCTGGGGGGCTATGGGCACACTGACCCACTATTAACATGCCCTTTTAACCCAATGGTTAGCGAATGAGTTATGACACAGTACACGTGCTGAGATACAGTGACAGAAACAATTGTCCGCATGTTTTGCATTAATTTGTGTTTTTTAACTTTAAGACCACCGTACATTACGCCTTAATGTTTAATGGTGGTACGATTTGGGAGGGGCATATAGTGGATGTTTTCACAGCACAACTATCTAGAATAGTACATTGGATCTAACTCATATCCCAAAAGATTTACAAAAGGTACAGCCGGACAAATATTTCCAAGCAGAAAGAGCAAACTTCAGAAGTGCGTTTCTAGTTCTAAGCCCATTGACCTTTGGCCTTGATCACTGCCCGTACCCTCCTAGACATGCTGTCAATGAGGCTAAAGCAAAATTCGGCATGGATCTTTCATTCTTCGTGGACCAAGTCTTAAAGCTCCATCATTATAGAGGAAGGCCTTTTATGCTTGGCCAGCTCCCTTTTCAGGTAAGCTCAAAGGTTAATGTTTGATGAGAAAGAATGCCACTCCAAGGCTACATACTCATGTTCTCCAAGTCATTCCTGCACTAGGCATGACAAATTCTTGGGGTCATTGTCCGCACCGAAATGACATCAGCGAGGAAAATGCTATAGAAATTGAGGGTCGATTTGAGTTCATCATGCAAAATGCCCTCATACAGGGGCATGTCCATGCGCCCATCAATCTTGCATATGAACCCCACCCCCGCACATGTCATACATCCCCACACCATCACCGATTCTTGTCCTCATGGTTTACCATCTGTTTGATTTGCTGGTGTTGCAGGGTTGTGCCTTTGCGAATCCAGGCAAACACGCGGCCATTGGAGCTGAAGCAGTTGATGCTGGTCCCATTTGACCGGATCACATGCTTTCGAACACAAATTGTCCACTCAGCATGCGACTCCAAGAATTGCAGCCGGCCCCTGATAGTTTTTCAAATTAGTCATGGCTTCTATGACTGCTGCACCGTGACTAGGCCCGTGGACCCTAGTGTTTTTTTAATGGTGCAAGGGTTCATAGTCAACCGTGCAACTTTACCCTCAGTTTCGCGGTGTGTACATGAGATTTGGCTGCTCTATTCATGATTTTACACTACAACCATACGACAAAAACGATCCGTGATAAGATGGGCCCGAACGGCTAATTGCATCTTTGGCCACACCTCAGCATGGCTAGTCTCGGGGATACCATTCAATCCAAAATCGTCCACAATACTCTTGCCTACGCCCAACTTCTTCGCGATAATCCTAGTGCTCACCCCCTAATGCAAAATGGTAGGTCCATGAAGAGTGCAAGACGTTCCCTGCCGAAGTTTGTACTAACCTCGTAGGTAACATGCCTAGGAGGGTGTGGGTGGTGATCAAAGCCAAAGGTCAGTGGGCTATGTACGAGAAACGCAGTCCTGAAATTTGCTCTCTCTACTTGGAACTATTTGTCCGGATGTACCATTTGTTTATCTTCTGGGATATCAGTTAGATCCAATGTACTATTCTGGATTTTTGTGCTGTTAATACATCCACTATGTGCCCCTCCCTAATCGTACCACCATTAAATACTAAGGCTTAATGTATAGTGCTCTTAACGCCTAAAAACCCAAATTAATGCAAAACATACGGACAATTGTTTCCGCCACTGTACTTTACAGTTGGATTCGCACGCCAACTGACGAATTTCCAAACGGCTCGTCACCTGTAGCTTTTTCCCGCCAGATCTATCTGCCTCGACATTCATGCGCACGACTTTGAAATCTTCGTGAGGTGACGCGGTGTGTTCATGAAAGGACATGTCCATTCAGATTACGATCATGACCCCTGATGGCCTTTTTGTGCACCCATGTGACTTGCAAACTTGTATACCAGTATCTATTTGTGAAAGCTCAATAACAATAGCATCAGAAGGGAGGTTTAGGCAGTAAGTAATGTGCATAAATTTTGTGGTTTCCTAGTTGTCGGTGCCACAATGGCGTCAGAGGATTACCAGCGTGTCCTAGGACGAATGCATCAAGTGCCCCTCTTTGAGCCTCGCATAGGGACGCCTAATGACAGCAAGCCATTGGAAGAGGGCAACCTTTTTAGTGACAGGGATACGTGTCTGGAAGCCGTTTTTGCGTTCGCGTTGGTGTATCACTTCGGCGTCAAAGTGGTCAGAACGAAAGCACGGTCCGCTTGTAGGTTGCAAGGCTACATCGGATGGTCAGCTTCCACCTTGCATGTGGCAATGTGCCTATGCACGGATCGAGCATGGAGATTTTTGGCGAATCACTCTCCTCATGGATCCAGATACGCACACGTGCCCACTCCACTAGAGGGAGAACTACGCACCTGTCATTGCCAACAAACTTTCTGTCCTGATCCGCGTTCATGGCAACATGGTCCGAGCGGACCCTTTTGTGTCACCCGTGCAGTTGAAGAGCATGATGGAGGGCGCAAGGGGGGTGGAGATCAATTACTCGCAGGCACGGCGGCTGCGTGAATACATCATGGAGGAGCGCTTCTGAAACTGGCCAGAGTCCTTCCGCCAGATTCCGTGGCTTGCGAGTCGCTTAAGGGTGATCGATCTGGACGTGAGCGTAGACTTGGAGACTAGCGGAGGCTGCTTCTACCGCATCTGGATCTCGCCCTCAGCATCCCATGTTGGCTTCAGTTGGTGTTGGCCGGTCATCGCGCTAGACAGCAGGCACCTGATCAGTGCACAAAAGGCGATGCTGCTAATTGCAGTAACGTTGGACAGGAACCAGGAGTTCTTGCCGCTTGCATGGGCCCTCGTGGGGTCAGAAACGAAGGACAATGGGACGTGGTTTTTGAAACACCTCCTCCAAACGTTTCCGGAGTGGGCAGTCAGGGAGAACGGCTCAATCATTAGTAATAGAGACAAGGGGCTGGTCCCACATTCCGCATTACTTTTGCATCTGGCACTTAGAGCGGAACATTTAGAAGTTCGGGCCGGCGGCGAAGGCATTTTTCTGGCGCCTCGTCAAGTGCCGGGGTGATTTCAAATGGAATGCACTGGTTGGCATGCAGACACAACTTTCCGGACATGGCGGCCTACCTTTTCGGGCCCGTACCAATCCAAGCAGCGCCGGCACCACGCGCTCGTCCAGCGGGCCACCCACCGCCTGCTCCGGACAGCTATGCTGGAGCAAGGGCCTACCTCTTTGCACGAGCTCGTGAGGCGAGATGGGAAGGGTTTAGGTCGGGGGGGGGAGCACAAGGAGACAAGAACGGCTGGACGGATGGAGAGCACGAGGAATGTGGGGGAGGCCAGCCGTCTGCCTCAGGAGAGGGCTTCCCAGGCATGGCTGGTGCGGCTTGGAATGGAGGGGGGACGTGGCGGAGACGCCGACCTGCTGACGTACCGCCAAATGATAGGGACGTTGAGGATGGAGGGGAAGCGGCCGGAGGAGCCTTCATCTTTGGTGGGGGAAGGCCACATGGGGCGGGCCACAGTAGTGGCCGTGACGGCGCAGAACCGCAAACACCAGAAGGGGTGGCACCTTCATCCAGGATGGCCGGTGGGGAAGGCGGTGGGTTTCCTGAGGCTGCCGGATAGGGGGGGGGCACATGGAGGGCGGCTGCAGATGCCAAAGTCTCGCCCGCCCGCAAAGAGGCCACAACCCCTCAGCGGGAGTGGGTGGGCGTGGACGTGGAGCAAGTGAGATTGAGATAGGAAGGGGACAAGCTCGGCATCAAGGGAGCGGAACGGCTAGAGACAGAGTCCAATGTAGTGGGCGAGCTGGGCGTGGTGGAGGACGTGCTTGAGGTGCACGAGTGGAGAGAGGAGGTTGGTCAGGTCATGCGGGCCTTTGGGGCATCGGATGCATGGGAGGACGATGGCGGTGAAGGTGGGAATGGACCTGGCATGGAACACCTCGGAGAGGGGGAGCCCCATGGGCAACAATGGGAGGGCAGGGAGCTTCACAGTTTGGTGAAGCTCGTACAGCGGGCACGGAGGAACCGAATGAGACTCCACCATGCGTTGAGTCTGGAGGCTCGCATTGGGAGGCTGTCGGCGGGAGTGGGTGGGGTAGAAAGTCCTAAGGGGGATAGGGTTTGGGGACACGGAGGGCAGGCTGGGTTGGAGGGAACGCAGGCAGCTGCCAGGGGTCATGGTATGGAGCCCGGCAAGGGCCGGGCACCTGTCGAGGGGGGTGGGGAGGGCAGGGCGCTGGTGCAGGAGATGAAGGCACTGGCACGCGTGCAGGCATGGGGGGAGTACCTCACAGCAGAGGCCATGGATCACCCTTCAAAGGAAGCCGGGGCATAGGGGGGTGTTGTGCTAGGGGGGGGGGGGGGGGGGGGGGGGGGGGGGGTGTTGCTGGCACAAGCGTGGGAGTTGGTGGGGACCATCGGTCATCGAGCGTGGATCCCCGTTTGGATGCTGGCAGCCCTAGGTGGAATGCTCAATGCGTGGATGGGGTGGGTGGCAGCGGCACCAGCGCAGGGATAGGGGGAGCACCACACGTGGGCGGGCGTGGATCACCCTTCCAGAAAAGCCGGAGCGCCGGTGGGTGTGCTGCTGGGCGGGGGGCGGGAGTAGCTGGCACAAGCATGGGAGGTGGGGGGGCATTATCGGTCGTCGAGTGTGGATCCCCATTTGGACGCTGGCAGAGCTCTAACAGTCCAAGTGGTAGCCCCGGGGTGAATGCTCAATGCGAGGGTGGGGTGAGCGGCGGCGGCACCAGCGCAGGGATGGGGGGGGTACCACACGCGGGCAGGCATGGATCACCCTTCCAGACGTTGCAGGGCACAGAGGGGTGTGCTGCAGGGCAGGGGATGGGGGTTGCTGGCACAAGCGTGGGGGCCAGACAGCCGGGGGCGGGATGGTTGGGAGACATAGAAATTGGTTTACCACCATGCAGGAACATGTTTCTGAGCGGTGGCGGGTATGCGGATTCGACGTTGGGTGGTGCCAGGCACCCAGGCGGACGTGGAGCAGGCAATCTATTTTTGGATCTGGGCATGGGCACTATGGGTACAGGGGGGGGCCCAGTGCCTCCACGTTCACAAAGGGGAACGACTATGCTTGTCTCAACGCCTTCTTCGTGGGGAACTGGTACCCTCCCATTCGATTGGACAGCCATCCTGGCACGGACAAATGAAGGGCATAGGGCCGAAGACATAGACACAGGAGTTGGCATGGCAGCTGCATCGGGCGCCTGGGATGAGGAGAACATTGGTGAGAGGCCAGAGGATATGGGAACGCAGGAGTCAGAGGTTTGGGAAAGAATCCTCTCGATACCTTGGCTGGACATAGGGGATTTTGCGGAACAGCTGCATGCAGTCGATGGGGAGCTAGTATCCGAAGACCCGGAGGACGAAATCAATGCGAACAGGGCGGAGGAGGATGTCGAAAATGGTCAGTGTGTTCCTGGCTCGTGCAAGGCTTGCTCCTGTGGAATTCACGCTAAGACGGGCTACCACCAGAACCGCAAGGGATCTTCCTACTGAATCATGAGCATTCGGCTGCTGCACTGGGCAAGGCTGTTTGCTGTGACCCCATTGTGAGGGATGGAGGTGGCGGTGGGGGGGAAGGGGGATGGGCTGCTACAGAGATTGACGCTGCCTCCAAGACCGCTGGCCGGGGATAGAGTGCAGCACGCCCTACAGGCATTGGTGGGGCGGTGGGTCTGATGGTGGGTGTGCCATGGGGGCTGTCGCCTGCCACAGTGAGACCCTCGAGCGCATCCATAGCCTTCTGCAAAGCGCCGCCCTTGGCGGCGTCGAGTGGGCATGATGGCTGCGCGCCTGAAGAACTAGCTCCAAGGCCCCCCGGGCACATGTCTCTGATGGCCCCCCCTTCTTCCACAGGCGCACGCCCTCCGCTAGCTGCCAGCTCCCGCACCAAGCGCTGGAGGTTGATGAGCTCGTGCTGCATGCGCGAGTACCCCTCCATGACCTCATCGAACTTCAGGTCGTGACTGACGACCAGGTTCTCCATCTGCTTGATGCGGGACTGGTTGTTGTCGATCTCACCCACAGCATCCCGGAGCAGGGCGCCGAGGGTGGGCCTCCTTGCTAAGGGTTGACCCTGATGCCTGGACGGCAAGTCCTAGCAACCTGCGCATGGGATATGAGCGTGGCTGCATGATGACGAAAGGCGCGCGGGCTTTAACCCATTCGGTGTCGAAGTCTGGGCGATCTTGTCATCCAACTTACTGCATGATTTTGTCAAAGATGTCGTCGGCCATTGCCCGGTGATTGCCTGAAGAGTCGTACAGCACAGCCACTGACTTCTTGGCCAGGTCGTTTGGTGGATCTGGGAGTTTGAGCAGGCCCCGGTCCTTCACAACTACCAGACTGAAGTGGCGGACATGCGGAGGCTTGCATTCAAAGGGACCTAAGGATACTAAACTTCAGAATACCACGGCTCAGTGTCCCTAATACCATGGGGGTCTAACTCGAGGGGTATATTAGGTTTTGCTGCCCCAAATTCATCACTTACTGTGTTACCACAAGGACGAGCAAGTAGTCAAAATCAAGTACCCTGGCGTTGTCCGTGGAGCTGACCAGGGTGCGGCGCAGACAGCATGACGTGTATGCAGCGCTGTCCAGCGCGAGCCAGGTCCTTCCCCACTCGAGCGTTGGCTTCTTGATGCTCTGGAGATTGCAAAACATAATTGAAGCATGCGTATCAGCGAAGCGGGGTGCAGACGACGCCGACAGATGCATGCTCTACGCGATCCATCGGTACGCGTGCGAGGAATCCGGAAGTGCACTTACACGAGGTGGAAGTCGATAATGGTGATGCTGATTTCGCACTCATCCTGCATGTGCATTGCATCCAGAACAGTGACGGACGCTTGCTGGCAGTGCTGGTTAAAGAGCAGTTTCGTGGGGAAGTGTTGCAATTTAAGAACGGTTTGTCGTCCACGTTTCGTGGGCAAAAGGGGCTTCTAGCCTTTGGTGAAGTCGATGATGATGTCGGCCACCTCGCCCACCTTCTCCAGACATTCTGCGCGTGTGGTGACGGCGAACGGAGCTGACGGGCCGTCTCCCGCGATTGGAGCCTTCCCCGTTGACCTACTCTTCTTTACAGCCTTAGCCTCAGACCTATCCTCTGTCACTTCTTTGTCCTCCGATTCTATGTTCTCGGACTCGTCCAGCCCATAACAATCCTAGGACTTCATTGCCTGGAGGCGCCTACTCTTGCGGCTCATGGCGGATATGTCTAATTACTCAACGGGCTGGGTGGACAGGAGGTGAGTGTTGTAAAATATGCTGAACCTAGACTTGGAGCAAGGAGGTACCGTAGCTGGGATACTATGATGAACTGTTGCTGAACCCACAAAACCAACCCAAGGAAGCAGCGAGGGGTTCTGGAAAGGCCGTGACGGGCCTTCGACGTGCAAACTTGTGGGGTCGTGACCGTCCATGCACGAAACCGATAGGGCCCTTGGCAGGTCTGCGCGCCGAGTTGGGAGTCCACGAAATCGATTACTGTACAAGTCGGACAATTGCATACACGTGTCGCGCGGACCCTGAGTTCTCAGATCGTCCAGTAAAACACGTCGAGGGGCGCGAGTGACAAAAGCCACATGTGATGAGCCGTTGGGAAATCTGTCAATTGGGGCCAGGGTCTCAGATATCAGACGAAATCCGTCTGATGGTCTGAAAATCAGACCTGTTTTTTTGCTTTCATCTGATTTTTTGACGGGGTAAATTATTTCGTCTGATTGTCCATCTCAGTCATAAGATTTAGTCTGAAAGTTCAGACTTGGTGTACTTTTTCGTCTGAAATGTCAGATAGCGCGTATAATTTCGTCTGACAGCAATCGCCCATTATCCCACTGCGCCAATGGGTCACCTGCCCACTGGCCCACACTCTGTCATCTTGGTCCTGGTCAGTGGGCAGGTGCATTCATTTCCACGCGCACCACGACGGCCAGCGCATAGTCACGAAATGAAATCGGCAACAACCTGACTCAGGTTGCTGCAATCGCTCGTCCGATGGTGCGTCACTTGCACGGCTGCCAGCTTCCTTGCATTTTGAAGCTGGCAGCAATGTGCCAGCGCACAGTGGTGCGGCGAGGAAAGCCATCCACCGTGAGCCAGCAATGCAGAGCTGTTTCGTAGCCATGCAGCAACCTCGCTCACCATGCTGCAGCACAGCGATGCGCCTGGTCGTAAAGGCACCAAGGGAAAAGCCTCGTAGCCACTTGTCCTGCTCCACCTCGTTCTTCCAGCCCCCTCAGCATGGCTCCAATCTTGCTCTGCTCACACCCTGCCTAGACGCCCTCTAGCTCTGTGGCTAGGCAGCGATGGCGTCAGAGAGAGCGCAGTCGATCCCCTCCCCAGTTAGGCAGTCAGTAGTAGGCTTGGAGCCCCCTGGCTCAACCCCTCCGCTTGTTAGTGGTCTAGATCTCCTCACTGGCACGCTGAATCGAGCCGTCAGCGGCGATGCTCCGGTTGCAGCCGTGGGTGAGGCACCTCCGTCGCCTCTCCCACCGTTAGACGATGAGCCGTGGGTTTTCTTTGACAAAGAAAACTCTACATGTGATGTTCCAACGTCACCTAATCCGTCGTCAACACCTGGCTGCTCAACCGTGCGAGCCGTCTCCCCTTCACGCATGGCGCGCGGTCCTGTCCTACCAGTTCGCGCTCCTGGCAAGAAGTATCGACAGCACAAGCTTACGTTTGGCCGACCAGCGGTGGCTCAGTCTACACCCTCTGTCCAGGTGCAATCCCGGTCTTCCGAAGCATCTCCTACCGACTCCGATGACGACGATGGTCCCTTTCCCCTCACAGTCGCCGAGCTCCAGTTGAAAGCCAAGGAGCAGTGGCAGCGGTATTTCCCATGGCTGCTGATTTCCGAGACCTCTGAGGGGCGTCCATCCATGAAGTGTAGCATCTGTATGGGGTACAACAACGACCCCAACTACCAGTATTGGCGCAACGGCGAAGGCGGCATCGACATACAGAAGCAGACGATGCGCAAGCACCACCACAGTCAAAAGCATGAGGCGGCGATGGCACAGAAGGAGTAGAAGGATGGCAAGAATGCGAAGCAGAAGTCCATCGTCGGCTTCGAGAACGGGAACGATGAGGCAAAGCGACTGAAGCGACTCATGGCGATTGTGATGTTCCTCTGCAAATCTGACGCCCCCGTTGTGTTGTTTGTGTCACTTGTCCAGTTCATGGCAGAGCAGAGAACACCAGACCTACCCGTGAATGACAACGGTACCTACCAGAGCGAGTAAGTGTTTTACGTGATACCAACCCGATATACTGCTGATTTGTTACGTGCTTTCTAGAAGGCTGACACTGTACTATTTTGCATGCGCAGGTACGGTTTCAATCAGGTGGTCGACAACATCGTCACTTACCTGCGCACCAAGCAAATGACCCACATCAGGGCTTCACCATTCTTGGGCATCCAACTCGACGAGTCAACCGACCGCCGGCGGGGTCAACATATGATTGTTTACCTTACCTTCCTCCGCGACACGACGATGGTGACAGAGTTCTTCGGGCATCTCACCGTCGAGAAGTGCGACGCCGCATCTCTGCAGGCCGTTCTACTCACCCACCTCGAGTCTCAGGGCATCGAGCTCAACAAGATTTGCGGAACCAGCACCGATGGAGCCAGTGTGATGACGGGTGCACAAGCAGGTCTCGTGGCTAGGCTGCGCACCCGTATTCCACACCTGGTTTCCTGCCACTGCATCGCGCATAGGTGATTCTGACATTCCAGAAAATTGCATATTTTAAAATATTATTCCGAGACTAATAAAGTGTTTCTGTTAATCTGCAGGGAGGCTCTGGCTGCCAAGGACACTGCAGATGATTTCCCGGACTTAGGCATCGTCGACAAGGTCGTGCGGTCACTGGCCGATGTGCTCGGCCGGTCCATCGTCGTCCACAACCGTTTCAAGGAGCTGCAAGAAGTCGTCACTGAAACTAACCTCAAAATGCAAGGCATCCACCAGATACGTTGGCTTAGTCGCGGTGAGGCTATCCAGCGGCTTGTTGATGTGTTTCCCGCGGCATTCTCCTGCTGTACGAGTATGATAGGAAGATGTATCACGTAGTTATCTCGTTGAAGTTTCATTTCTTGCTGTACTTTCTGGTGGATGTGCTGCGGGAGCTGAACACGCTCAACCTCAAGTTCCAGCGTCGCCAGGTAAGCCAGTTGGTGTCATGTCGTCGGTTTTAGGGGAGTGATGATTAACGAGCAAAACCACCTCCCCTTTCTGTCTGTGTATGGCAGGTCGACGTCACCCAGGTTCTTCGGATGGTCGACAACACCGTCGTTACACTGCGCGCGCGCTTCGTCAATTATAGCACACAGTTCGGCCCACCTGACGGGGAATTCGCCGACTTTCTGCATCTGTACGCGGGGGGCGAGGACGTGACGATCGAGGGGATTGACGCACACGGGGCGCCGACTGTGCACACGTACACTCTACACACAAAGCCGCTGGATGGGCAGCGGAGCAACGGGGATCTGAAGTCGCTACAGCAGCTCGTCACGGACGTCGTCAACGGTGTCATCAACCACCTACAAGGACGTCTCAAGGATCTATCGAAGCTCAACGCCACAAGACTTTTCAAGCAGACGATGTACCCGAAGTTCACTGCGAGGCGCCAGCGGAAGTTTCTCGAATGGCTCCAGTCTCTGCGCGGCCTCTACAAGCGTGATGCGTCAGCGCCCGACACTCTGCCAGGTGAGTTCCATGGGGTTGTTAGTGTCTCCATGGCTCGGGTGTTTCTGGTTGTTGAGATCTTTAACGAAGGCTTCTGTGCCTCTTTCACCCCCCCTTCAGGTGTCCACTAGGGCAAGGCGAAGGCCGAGCTCGTCAGTTTCACCACCATCATGTCGACACACAATGACGAGCTGGGCTTCCATGATGCGCTGAAGAACGTGCTCTCCACGCCGGACTGGATGACTGCCTACCCCAATTTGGTTCTTATCTGGATTGCCTGCGCCGTGCTGCCGCTCAGCACAGTGGAGTGTGAGCGCGGGTTCAGCCGCCATAGTGTCATCAAAAGCTGGCAGCGGGGCAATCTCGGTGATGCGAAGCTAGGCCACTTGATGACGGTGTCGCTGCTCGACTACCCGATGGACTGGGGGAGTATAGGGCTAGCTGGCGTGGAACGAAGAAACGGCGACCTGCCAAGGAAGTTGTCATGGATCAGACCGCACGGCAGGTGAAGCGGCCCAAGACGTCGGCGGCATTCAAGGCGGCAAAGGCAGTAGCAGAAGCAGCCAGGCAGGCAGAAGCGCTAGCAGCAGTAGAAGCAGCCAGAGTATTTGAAGAGGATGGTGCGACTGGCCCAATCTGGAGGAGGAAAAGCAAGGGCAAGAAGGTCCAAGTATCACAGACCGACAGTGATGATGACATCGAGGAGGTCGGAAGTGATAGTTCAGACTCCGAGTAGGCAGATGGCGGTATGGCACAGCATGGTCTAGTATAAGGCTAATTCCTAATGTAGGTTGTAGTAGTGGAGCATCAGTAGCACTAGAGTTTTTTCCAGCTATTCTTAGCATATAGATGTAGTTTCAATCAATGGATGCTAACGACGTGTAACAGTTGTTTGTGTAGCAGTATAATGTAGCACATTCGGCATTGATATATACTGAAACTCCCACAACGTTTCGTATGAATTGTCATATCGTGCCAAATTTTTCTCCTGAAATGCCAGACCGGCAAAAAAAAAATCGTATTATGGTCAGACGAAAGTTTGAAACCCTGTCTGAATGTCAGACGGCCTAAAATCCTAGCTAAAACCCTGATTGGGGCGCGAATCGAGCTGTAAAATATCTCGACATGTGTGCTGTACGCTGCAGTGACACTGTGCGCACGTTCCCGATTTGCCAACTACACCAGAGGTCTAAAAGAAGCTTAAGTTGTTTTTGGCCGGTTACTCCAGTAACGGACGCCTTCAAATCGCTGGCAAATTGGGCCTGAAGGTAGGACCATGGTTACCCGTTTGGCAGGACCCATTGAACATGGAAGACATGCGTTGTTTCTCCCGTGTACCCCGGTAACTGTCGCATAATCGCACCCTGGTTCCGAGTCAACCTACAATTGTTCCTTCTGCATGTTCGCTCCCAGCAGTGTCGCAAGTCGTTGAGCCGCCCAAAATTGGGCCAGTCCATGACGGGCCGTTGCCTGCATATCCGTGGCAGTCGGACTGACGAGTGCATGGGGGCCTCTGACGAATGGGCGGTTCACTGGACGTCATGTGTACACGGCTCATGGTGGTCGGGCCATCCACTTGCGTAATGAACAATAACCCATCCCTGCTCGTCCCACTCGGCCGAAATTTTACAAAATTGTTACACTCACGTGTACATAACATTGGCGCGGCTGTCCAATTAAGGCAAATGGGGTTACCACTGCAGCGCGGCGTGACGGGGTGGCGCAATTTAGCCAAGTCAATGATTGGGCGGAGCGCGCGTTTTTCTCACTGTCTTTCGAACGTGCTGGTCGTGTTTTCGGTTCTTGCGTTCGTTTTGGCAAGAGTTACTTTTCGAGGTGTCTTGATCGATGCGGTACATTATGGCGGTGTAGATTGGCTACATGTCTGGTTACCACATCACCTAAAACGTTCAAAACTTGAACTTGCCTTGGTACGAAATGTACCGGGCCATAAGAGCTGGAAACGTGACACATCCACCCTTTATAAGGGGCGTGGTAGATTTCTCAGGTTTTCGGATTCGTGACTTGCATTATTCAAACCTTAGGGCTGCTCTGTAATGGCGAAAAATCTTGACGAACTCAACGAGAACAGTAACCTGCAAAAATCCGGTCAAGTCAAATAAAAACTACCAGGACCTCAGGGGGCGTGATACAGCTTATCAAACAGAACTCAACTGCAAGTTAGTGAACTCTTATGACACCCTCTTGTTCCTGTTTCTTGCCTGAACACGCAAGCCCGCCCGCCCGTCGCCTTTCCAGGTTTTCTTCAACCAACCCCTAGGTGGTAAGGGGGGGAAGCAACCACCTGAATCTGGAGCACATGCGGCTCGAGAATGCCTGGTGGTGCAGTACAGTAAGCCCCTGCGCTTGGTCTCCCTAAGATTCAGCGATTCCAGGATTTCACAGCCAACAATGAGGGGGGCAGACAAACAAAACAGCCGTACAAAAGGCACAATTCTGCTGCGGCAGCTCAGCAGTTCTAGGCCCCAGGCAAGCGCATATATTTTCAGTCCAGTTCGCTAGTCAGAGCAGTTTACCGTTGGCCTCCCCGCATCACCTCGCATCACCTCACGTGCTAGTCAGAGCTATTCTACATATCCATTGGAGTTCCTCGCATCACCTCACACATCCCATCTCGTCACAATGGCCAGAGCCGCGCTTCTCGCGCTCTCCCTCGCTCTCCTGGTCGTCTTCGGCAGCGCAGGCAGCCCCATCACCAGCAGCACCGCGAATGAGAAGCCCGACCTGAGCAGCAAGAAGGACGATGGGCTCATGACCGACATCCCCAAGGACATCGCGAAGCTGGCTGCGACGGGCGACGCGGCCGGTGTGACATACGTTGATACGGCGCAGGATACTTTCTTCATGGCTGACGTCAAGAAAGCTGGCTGGAACGCGCAGAAGTGCCCCCCCGGCCTGAACAAGGAACTTGCAGGTGCGTGCACCCCTAAGAACTGCTCCAAGGGTGGCATCGCTGCCAAGTGGAAAACCGCGTATCTCCAAAAGAACAAGCTCGGTTACGAGCTCTACGTGCCGGGTAACCCGCTGACTCTGCTCAAGGCGAACCCCGCGTCTTGCTGCAACACCTGCGCCGCGACGCCGCTCTGCACGTACTGGCAGTACATCCCCGATATCACCATCGACGGCAAGAAGGGCAAGGGCGCGTGCTACCTCATCCACGACCAAATCGACTTCACCCATCCCAAAATTCCAGGATCAGAAATACGGAGTAGGTATACAGTAGGTATGGCATAGGTACGTCTGCTACGGAGTAGCCTTGCTATACGAACAACTATACCTACAATATAGGAGAGGTCCACATTTTTGTGATGCCTGCGGAGAGATGACCGCGCAGTACAGTACCGAGACGAAGCCCGTGCCGCTGCAGGTGCGCATCGGCGGAGAGTGCAACCCCGCGGCGAAGATTCTCAATGACCCTCATCTGGTGGGCGCGCACGGCACGCACTTCGACTTCAACGGCCGCCCCGACAAGGCCTTCTGCCTGCTCACGGACCGTAACCTGCACGTGAACATGCTGCTCAGGGGATACTATGACGAGAGCACCGATAACGCCGCGGTCGTCGTCGACGGCAAGGCCGTGCACACCTGGATCAAGTAAGTGCGCGTTAATCTGTGTTGTAGTATATCCTGTGACTGCTCCTTTGCTACCCCCCGTCTGTTTATTGTTCCTATCATCGCGCCACGGTTGCTACTAGTCTCTAATCCACGGTCTCTTCTTTCCTGCTCTTCTCCGTCTGTCTTTCAGGGAGCTCGGCCTTATCTGGACCGCCAAGGGCGTGGACCACAAGGTCCACCTGGCCGCGCGCAGCGGCAAGCAGCAGGAGCGCGGCGACGGGTTCATGAAGATCATCGAGATCGACGGCGAGGAGATCCCGCGCATGCAGGTCGGCGACTCGGTCACGAGCGACGGCGGCCTGACCATCCAGTTCCGCGGGCTCGAGAAGGAGGGACCGTACGATGTGGACTATTATCTCCTCTCCATCGACGGGCTTATCTCCCTGGACCTGCGTCTCCGCGTGGCTAACCCCAAGCTGCAGACCCCGACCGAAGCCGAGGCGCACATCAATGTCGGGATTGCCGAGCTGGAGCACACGGATGAGATCCACGGAGTTCTGGGACAGACCTACCGGGAGGACCACGCCGCGCGCGCGGTCGATTTCCAACACCTGGTTGCGACCCTGCACCACCCCGTGTCCGCTGATGGTGCCGAGGGTGCTGGGTTTCTTGACGGGACCCCCAGGTCCTACGAGGCCAGTGACGTGCTTGCTGTGGACTGCGCGTATACCGCGTATGCCCGCGCCAGGCAGGTGATGCCCGTGCAGCAGATGCCATAGAGCGCTGCGTAGTGAAGATGTTTTACTCATGGCTGCTTTAGAGCAGCATCTGTTGTATTTCATACTTTACCATTAGGTTGCTCACGCTAAACCAGACGATGGTTGATTGATTGCGGTTTATTGTTCCCATCTCTTACAGCGGAACGGATCATAGCTAACCGAGGATAGGTAGCTTCAAACTGCCTTATGAAAGAGCATGTTCTCTCTGCAAACACAGTACTTTACCGCACTGGCAAAGGCGTGTGAGTGGTTCGGGCAAACGTGCATTTTATCTTCTCTACGGGAAATTTCGGGCCTTGTGTCACATCAGCCTTTTCCCTCAGGGAGGGTCTAAATAGTTCACGCCCGATTCATTTCGTGAAAAGTAACCCGACTTTAACAAGTAACACCTTGTTTAAGGTTTTGCCAGGACTCGACTGAAATATTGGCGTAACCTGGGACACCCTTCACATCCGTCGGGCCTGTACCAGATTTCGGATTGGTAAACGTAAAAAGGCCGGAAAGTGTAAGATTCGGGGACGGGGTTCCAAGTGTGTCGCGCCTGGATATCGCCCGCGCGATGTCGCGAATACATCTGCCCGTGAGACGCCATACTACATCCACAACCGAACGCTCCGCTAGTTGGACCACTCTGCGCCAACAGAATGAGGCGAGCTCGACTTCTTCAGGTTTGGGGCAAGTACCTAAGCGAGGAAATATTCCCCCGCTTGTTGATTGGCCCCCCTGGCTCGTCGCTGGTGATGTTTGCAAAGGCGGGATGGGCTTCCCCGCCTGTTGTCTTTTGCGCGGTGTGCGAAACATATGTTTCGCGCAGGCATACATTTGGTAACTGCGTTTTGGGCCATTGCGCGCCGCTCGGTTTTTTCACATCTCGACAATTGGCGTCCCGCTTGTGCGCCACGTGCGAATGGGGACACAATTTCGGGAAATTGCAAATTCGGAATCGTTTCAGGGATTTGTACCGGGGTTCGTAAAATCGTGTCCCGAACCCCAAAATGAACTATTTAGGCCCGCCCTCATTGTAGCCATGGAAACTGTTGGCACTAGAGCCTGACACGAGCCCCGGAATCTACCCAGGGACGAAAAGGTTCCAGTCAAGCCAAGCTGATTTCCATCCCCTTGTCAGGGTACCTTGACACCAGGTCAGTGACATCTAAAAGGTGTCAACATCAGCACGACTGCTAGCGTGTGAAAATCGTAGCTGTTGAGAAGGTGACATGCACTGAGCTGACACGGCATTGGAATAACCCCTAGTTCCTTCTAAGTACGCCCTGATCCCGAAGCCTGGAGATCCCGCCAAAAAGAGTCAGTCGGTGCCCTTCAATGTTTCGAGGTGCTGGAGGAGGGAAAGCTTGGTGTGGAAGTACGGGCAGCGATATATCATGTCAAATATTATTTCCGTGGCAAGAAGGGCCTACACGTCTGCAGTACGATTGTGAGCTGTCCCAAAGCGCCCAATGAACTGCCCCCTAGCTGACATTCGGGCATGCTGACGCGGGTCAGCCCGAAAAAATCAAGGAATTTTGCTTCTGCTGCGCCTGGTTGTCTTCATACAAGCCCCCACATCCAACTCTGACCGAGTGTCGAAATCGCGACTTATTGTGCGAATGACAGCAAGGCTTTGAAATAGTGTTGTTTCCCTTTTCCGCCGACGCAGAGCTCTAGGTGCATCCAGCCATTGACGCTCACCGCTCGTTATCAAACAGAGTCGACTCTCCCACACCACTCTGTCTCTTGGAAGTCGCGATCTACTCCATTC
The DNA here is from genome assembly GCA_027943415.1 of Closterium sp. NIES-67. Lineage (NCBI taxonomy): Eukaryota > Viridiplantae > Streptophyta > Zygnematophyceae > Desmidiales > Closteriaceae > Closterium > Closterium sp. NIES-67. The sequence continues at coordinate 100,734 of BQMB01002224.1, read as the reverse complement.
CCACCATCTGCTCTTGTCCCACAGATTGTGCGACGATCCCAGGGCAGCCCCTGGTGTCTTCCGGTGCGTTCATCCCCCCTCCTACCCCGCTGTTAGGCTCGTTCCAAGATCGTTGCTTCTCGCCTCCGTACATGCTTGCAGCTACCAGATTGCCGTGTGCTCTGTTCCCGCCGTTCATCCGAAACTTGAGGATCCGCCGGTGTGCATATTCCTGAGCCTCCCGTTTCTGTGGATTCTCATTCCCCTCAGACTCAGACGAAACCATGGCTCCCGAAGGATCGCTCGGTGGATCTGTAGGTCAAGATGCCGTCGTCTCGCGACGCGGCGTCGCTGGCACAGACGGAAACGGGGAAGTCTCTAAAAAGGACGCGCCGCCATTCGAGAACACGGATTTCACCGCGACACGTCAAGAGTACCTCTTCAAGCCGCCGGGCTGGATTGACACGTGGCTCGTGGGGCAGCTAAACCACCCCAAGGACGCGCCGCTGGCGTACTTAACCCTCAACATTCTCTGCATGAGCGTGCCGGCCGCTCTGGCGGTGGTGTGGATAACGACGCCCGGGCTTGGCGAGGTGGGCGGGTGGAAGGGTAACCTGATCGGAGCGACGTACATGGTGCTTAACTACGTGATCTTCATGCAGCGCTACATGCTCGGCCTGCACTTCTCCGAGCACCTCCTGGTACGACGGCGCGCGCTGCGCTTTTTTGCTTTCATTGTTTTGGGGCCTGAGGTGGTTGCGTGGTGGCTGTGGCCCACGTTGTGTTCCCTGCTACAACGGTGCTCTGCAGCTTCATGGATCTGAAATGGTGGGCTGGTGCTATGGTGTGCTTTTGACGCTTTTTTCTGCGAGGATCTGAGATGGAGCACTAGATCTGAGCTTCGAACAGAGTGGATCTGGAAGGAGCATATCGGATAGGACTGAACGAATCAGTTCAGGAAAACCAGGGAAGAACTTCCAGCAGAAAGTTTTTTCAGCAGGTAGCATTCGTTCCGGGGGTCGTTTTTCCATAGAAAATAACACAAAGAGAACGGAATCTGACCTGCGACATGCAAGAACACGTGAGGAGTTTTTTTACCGTCCCTGGCTGCACTTTCCGTCTCCCGTTGGACCGTCCCTCGTGTCTTTCAAGATAAGTCTGCATCCGAACCTTTCTGGCTGAAAAATACCACCTTGCAGCACCCCGCGCTCTCCCTCCCCCCCTCCCCCTCCCTCGTCCTCTCACGCTTTCTGTTCCACTGCCATACCTCTCCTCCTTTTGAGTCTCCTTCTTCACCTTCTTTCACCCCTTCTGCCTTACCACCTCTGGTCCCACCCCCCCCCCCCCCCCCTTCTTCCCTCCTCTTCTCCTTCCTCCCCCCTCCTCCCCCGCCCTCTTCCCCCCTCCCCCCGCCGCTGCACACCGCAGATCTACAAGAAGACCTTCGCGGGGCGGTGCCTGCAGAACGTGCTGCCCACGTTCGTGTCGGTACTGTTCGGCATCGCACCGGGCTTCTACCGCCTGCACCACTGTATCATGCACCACGTCGTGAGTACCCGCGGTGACTCCTGAGTCTATTATCGATGTAAAATCCGCGTGTAATGAATCTGCTTTTGAGCCGACTCATAACGCGCCGGGCTCCTACCGCCTGCACCACTGTATGGTGCACCACGTCTTGAGCCCCTTAGATCCCTGCACCCCTGCTGCCGGGCTCCTGGACGCACGTGGCTCCTGCACGCCCCGCTCAACCACGGACTCGCTGTTTCTCGTTTACCGCCGCTCATCTACTGCCTCGTGCCCGTTCCCGGTCCCCTCCCATAGGCCCTAGCGCCTCGTGCCATCCCTTCCTCTCACCCCTTCCCCACTCTTCCCCCCCACCCACTCCCTCCTCCCCCATCCCCTCCACCCCCTCAACCCCTCCGTATCGCCCGCGCTTGCCGGTGTGCCGCCGTGTGCTGTCCCGCGCTGTGCTGTGCTGCGCGTGCGAGCAGGAGAACAACCTGTACCCGAACGACCTCTCGTCCACGGAGCCCTACCAGCGCGACAACTTCCTGCACTTCGTCGTGTAAGCGCCCCCGCTTCCTCCTCTCCCCTCCTGGGCACTCGCGCGCTGGCAGTCGTCGATCCATGTTGCCCTCGTGTCGACGCTCGCCCTTGTCAAAATTCAACAACCCCGCCCCCCCTTCCCCTCCCCCCCTTCCCCTCCTCCCCCGGGCCCCCCCTCCTCTCTCCTTTCTCTTCTTTACCCCCTCGCCCCCTCTTGTGTTGCTTTTGCTTCTCTCTCTCCCCTCCCCCCTTCTCCCTCCCCCTTCCCCCGACCCTTCCCCCGCCAACCCCCACTCCCACCCCCCTCCCGCGCGCTCCCTCTCGTCCCGCGCGGGCCTAAGCTACTGGGTGCAGTACTGCTGCCGCCGTTCGAGATGCCGCTCATCTAACCGTCCGAATCTCTGATCCTTCTCTTACGCTCCCCCTCCTCCCCCACTTTCCCCCCACCCCCGCCCCCGCCCACCCGGCCTCTCTTGCTCTCCCCCCTTTCCCGCGCGCGCCGCAGGTACTGGGTGCGGTACTGGCTGCTGTCGCCGTTCGAGATGCCGCTGTACGCGTTCCGCACGCGGCGCTACGGCATCTTCGCCAAGAGCTGCTTCTTCCTCTCCGTCTACGCCTCCTCGCTCTCGCTGCACGTCGTCGCGCCGATCGCCGTGCGATGGGTGAGTCGCGGGGGGGGGAGGGGGAGGAGGGAAGAGGGGGGAAAGGGGGAGAAGGTCGGGAAGGTCGGGAAGGGGAGGGGGTTTGGTTTTGTAGTGGGGTTGCCGCGCCGTCTACGCCTCCCCGCTCTCGCCGCACGCCGTCGCGCCCATCTCCGTGCGATGGGTGAGTCGCGCACGCGGGAGGGGTGGGGTTGAGGGCACCGGGCGCGGCAAGGGGGCTAGCGGTGGGCGGTGAGAAGGGTGTGAAAGGGTGTGGAAAGGTGTAGAGGGGTGGTGAGAGCAGCAAGGGCTGGAGAGCTCTGATGAGAAGGGAAGCGGATCTGCTGAGGAATGAGTGGCGAGAGAGAGTGCCGTGAGAGGTGCGGGAGTGTTTCCGCGGCATGACGGCGCTAGATACACTCGACAGAGCTGCCGGCACGCTGCTAGTATCCCCGACACCGCTCGCTTCCCCTTCTCGTTCAAGATTTCGAGCCGTGCCTGCGTTACACTCCCGTCTCACCATCCAATCCTCTCATCTCGCTCCTCGCCTCTCGCCCCTCTCTCCCCCCGGCCATCCCGTGCCTGTCTGCCCCCCGCACCCCCCCCTGTGTGCGCACCCCCCCCTGTGTGCGCACCCCCCCCTGTGTGCGCACCCCCCCCTGTGTGCGCACCCCCGCCAGATCCTGCTCATTCCCTTCTGCCTGACGTCGTTCCTCATCATGTTCGGCAACTTCAGCCAGCACATGTTCATCGACCCCAGGAATTCGCGCAGCAACTACGCCCTCACGTACGCCCGTCAAACCACCCTCCCTTCCCTCCGTCCCCCCCCTCTGCTATGTGCGCCGTCGTCCTCCCTCCCTGGTTGCCATCCCTCCTGTGATTCATGTGCCTCTGGATCCCCTTCCGCTCGCCGCCCTGTCCCATAGCCCTCCCCCTTGCCCCCCCCTTCCCTACTGTTGCATCCCTGCTGTCCATCCTTCCGCCTCTGGTTGCCATCTTCCTGCTACAGGTTGCTTATCTGGTGCGTTCCTCGCTCTGCTGCGTCCCCATGCCCGCAGGTACGGCTGCATGTGCTTATCCTCCCTCTCTCTCTATTTTTCCTTGCCGTGCGCATGTCCGGGCAATGCGCAGGTACAACTGCATGAACGCACCTGACAACCAGAAGACGTTCAACGACGGCTACCACATCCTCCACCACGCCAACTCGCAGATCCACTGGTACGCACCTGCCTGATCCATGCCGCCATGCCCTGCCCTGCCCTGCCCTGCCCTGCCATGCCATGCCTGCTTCTCATGGCCTTAGACCCCTGCTGTCGAGCCCGGTTCCTCTCTCCCTTGCACCTTCTGACCATGCTTCATCTATCCCCCCTTGAACTTGCCTTCCTTAGGAGACCGCCTTGGTCTTCCTGTCACCCTTTCCTCCCTTGCTGCGTCCGCCTGCTACCCCCTGCTCCTCTTTGCTATCCCTACGCACGCCTGTCCCGCCTTCACCCCCAACCAACCTCACCTCATCTCAGCCCATCCCCCCCCCCCCTTTTCTTGGCTTGCGCCAGGCTGGACCTGCCGCACCGCTTCATGGAGACGCTGGACGTGCACGCGAGGGAGGACGCCATTGTGTTCCGCCACCTGCACTTCATGGACGTCGGCATGCTCGTCTTCACCGGCCAGCTCAAGAAGCTCGCCACCTAGTGAGCTCTCTCCCTCCCCCCTGGGCCCCCCCTGTCCCCCACACCACCCTCTTCCCCCCCACACCACCCCTCCCCACCACCTGCACTTGATCCATGTGGGCATGCCCGTCGTCACCGGCCAGCTCAAGCAGCTTGCCACTCTGTATGCACACTCCCTGACCCCAGTTCTCTCTTGCCTCCTCTCCCCTCGCCTCCACTCACTTCCCTTCCCCGCTGTTGCCTCCGGACCCCTCTTTTCCCTTACCCGCCCCCATTTCTCTTCCCCCCACACCGCTCTGACTGTCCTCTCTCTCCTCCCCCCCTCCATTTCTCTCTGTCTTCAGCTATGCGAACATCGGGCAGCCGCAGAGGTCGCAGGAGGAGCTGGTCGCAATGTGCAAGGAACGCCTGTGGCTCTTAACTCAGCGACGTGAACTCTTTCTTCCTCATCTTCCCCCCTCCTCCCCTTCTTCCCTCTCTCCTCAGCTATGTGAACATTGGGCAGCCGCAGCGGTCGCAGGAGGAGCTGGTAGCAATGTTCAAGGAGCGCCTCAAGCCCATCAGGGCAGGCAATGCCGGCAAGGGCAAGGCACAGTGAGGGGGGAGGGGATGGGTTAATGAAGTGGAGTGAGGTGGTCCAAGGACGTGTAGTGAGGGGCGAAGGTTGCTGATTTTTGGGGAAGAGGCTGGAGTGTGGCCGTGGGGGGTGATTTGGTCTTGGGGGGTGCTTGGTTGACTTGCATGGGGCATTATATATACTAGCAGTACACCAGGGAGCCATGCCAGTTTGTGAGATAGTTTCTGACTGGTTTTAGCCCTTGGCAGTACGTATCACAGCAGCTTGCACTGAAGCAGCTCATACTGGTAGGCTGATTTTTGCAGTGCTATCTATTTCTTAAGCTTGCTATAGATAATCGGTGTGAAGTGTAGTGGACTGTAATGAAGAGGCCTCAAGAAGTTGTATTCGTCAGGGAAGAAACAGGAGGACAACTACATGAATGACGAAGCATGTTTACTAGCACTTCGAATATATATGCATATATGCACTGCACACTAATACGCCTCCTTCCCTTCCCAGCTTCATCCTACCATATCTGGTTAGTGCCCCAATACAAAGTTGGGGGTAGGTACGCATACATTAACTTTTCTGAAACATGCAGTACAGGCAAGAGAAATCCACCCCCTCGCCTGCCTGGCAACTTGCTAAATAACCGCACATATGAAATGTAATTCATTGGACAGCAAGCAGCCTGATAATTTGTTCCCCGCCGCAGGCTCACATGCGATTGAATTGACTGACAATCTGCCCCACTGATACCGTTCATCATCCCCCCCCATGGGCTGACATGCAAGAATGCTGCCAGACACCAAATAGAACTCCCTTCAACGCAAATGCCCCGAGCTTCTTTCTGTCCTGATTCTCCCCGCCTCTGCTCGCAGCGTGCGCAGTGCAGCAGCGCCCTGGAGGCGCTGCAAGGCAAGGCGCTGCAAGGTGGGAGGACTCGTGGTCGCTGAAGGAGGCGTCGGCCAGGAAGAGGCTGTGGATGCTGCATGCTGGTGCTGCCAGGACAGGCAGTGCAGCACCAATAACGCTGCAACGAAGCTGCAACGAGGCTGCAATAAAGCTGCCACCAAACCGAATACCCTCAGCGCTTCACTCCCTCTTGATTCTCCCCACCTCTGCCCGCAGCGTGCGCAGCAGCACCTTGGGTTCGCGCAGCCACAAGCGCTGCGAGGCGAGGCTGAGCGGGTGCGAGGACTCGTGCACGCTGAAGGAGGCGTCTGCCAGGAAGACGTGGTAGTGCAGGTGGCACGCGTCGGCTAACAGGTGGAAGGATGGGTCGGGCTCGCTTGCCACGCGGAGCTCCACCACTGTGGCACCTGGGGGGGGAGGGATCGGGCAGAGGAGAGAAGGGGGGGAAGGAGGAGGGGGCAGGTAGGAGGTTTGTTGCAGGGAGTGGAGGGAATGGTGAGAAGCGATCGGAGAGAGTAGGGAGGAGATGGTGGGGGGGGGGTGGCTGTGTTGGTGTGAGGACTCGTGGGCGCTGAAGGAGGCGTCGGCTAACAGGTGGAAGGACGGGTCGGGCTCGCTTGACACACAGAGCTCCACCACTGTGGCGCCTGGAGGGGGGGGGGATGTGGAGGAAGGAAGTGGGGGGAGGCTGGGCTAGCGGGGGGGTCTTGAGGGCACGTGCAGGTCAACCACGTTGCAGGTGGAGGGAGGAAGGCAGGGTTGGGGAGGTTGGAAGGAACGGAGGGCGAGGAGGGCAGGTTGCAGGTTGGATACAGGGAGAGGAAGGAGGGAGTGGAGATGAGCACGGAGAAAGAAAGCGAATCCCGGAGCAAAAGAGCAACCCCAGAATACCATATCAGGCAGCATGGAGCCATGACGCCCCACCAGCAAGCAGCAACCAGCAAGCAGCAACCAGCAAGCAGCAACCAGCGACCAGCAGCAAGCAAGCCACACAGAAACAGCACAGACAGAGATGACAGCCAAGGTACAGTACGCAACACAGCAACACAGCAACACAGCAACACGGCAACACAGCAACACGGCAACACGGCAACACAGCAACACAGCAACACACAGCAGGACCAGGAGGCGCCTTATCCGGCAGAACGGAGCCATGTGCCGCCTCCATCAACTGGGCCACACAGAAACAGCGCAGACAGAGACGGCAGCCAACGCACAGAAAGGCACACAACAACACAGCAGGACCAGCAGACGCCTTCCAGGCTTCCTCACCCGGGGGCATGAAGACCATATCAGGCAGGACGGAGCCATGCGCCGCCACCAGCAGCCGGGCTCTACCGAACAAAGCCTTGCGCTGCCCAACTGTCAAGCTGCCAGCCCGGTACTCCACCACCCGCCCCCGCCCCGCCCACTGCTGCAGGCGCTGCAGCAAGCCCAGCGAGTGAACCAGCGGGCGGGGGGGAGGGTTGGGAGTGTGGGGCGTGCTGGCATGAGGTGTCTCGAGAGGAGGGAACTGTGAAGGGTCGTGACTTGCGTTTTGCTGATCATCCCGTGCGTTGGCAGGTGTTTCCCATGGGGCATACATGGCGTCTGGTGCCTCTACAGGCGTGTCCCATGGAGCGTCCACCCCAAGAACCACCACCCAGTCAGAGCCGGGGGAGAAGTCCTCAGAGTGCGTGGGAGGGATGGAGGGGAAGGAGGGATCTGGAGTATGGAGAGAACAAGGGAGAGGAAGAGGAGAGGAAGAGGAGAGGAGAGGAGAGGAGAGGAGAGGATGAGAGTGAAGGCAAGCAAAGAAATGCAGGAAGAGGGAGAATTAGCAACAAAAAGGAAGCAACGAAGCATCGCATGCGATGGATTCGAACACACTGCCGAGCAAGGCGTGTGGTAAGGCACGTGAGGCGCATCTCAGCGCCATCCATGATCCATCACACACACACACATCACCAGTGGCACCCTACCCTGCTCGAAGGACTGTGCAAGAACTGTGCAGCCTGCACCTGCACTCCATGCACCCACCACAGGTGCAACAGGCTGGAGCATGGGAGGGCGTGAATGTCTAGATGCCCTCCCAAGCTCCTGCACCTTGCTGCATGGGAGGGCGTGGGCGCCTAGACAGCAGGCCAAGAGCGAGGTGCATCATGCATGCACGTGCGGGTTTCTGAGGGTTTCAAGGCCCGGGTGTATTTTGAGTCGACTCAAAATACATACTCAAGGCCCTCAGAAGACGGACCCTGAATTGGCGTGTTTTGAGTCGACTCAAAGCACGACAGGGAGGGGAGCGCACCTGCCGGCAGCAGGGGAGGTGCCTGCTTTGGCAGCAGTTAGACTGGGCCTATTTATGAGGCGCTCAAAAATAGAGCGGGAGGAGCACGCACCTGCAGGAAGAACGGCGGGCGGGTGATTTGGCAGCAGGTGGAGCGAGTGGGGAGAGTTGTGGTAGTAGGAGAAAGCACGCACCTGCAGGGAGAAGGGGAGGCGTGTGCTTGCGCAGCAGGTGGAGCGAGCGGAGGCGGTCCCACAGAGTCCTGCTGGGACGCCCACAGCGCTGGTGCAGGGGCTGGTGGGCAGGGCGGGGGGGGGGGGGGGAGAGGGGAGAGGGAAGGGGAGGCAGCGGTTATCGGGAGGTCGTTGGGGGTAATTAAAGCAGTAAGCAGGCTGTTTTTGATTTGAATACGACACATCAGGGAGGGGAAGAAGGGTAAGACGGAGCATCAAGTGGAGGAACAACACTTGCATTGCTCTCCCTTCCTACTCTCCATCCACTTACACGCTCCCTTCCTGCTCTCTTCATATCTCAATTGGTCCTTTGTATTACATAGAAGAAGAGTACAGACAAGGCACATGGAAGCGGTCTTCCTATCTCCTCTCCTCTCCTCTCCTCTCCTCTCCTCTCCTCTCCTCTCCACTCCTCTCCTCTCCTCTCCTCTCCTCTCCTCTCCTCTCCTCTCCACTCCTCTCCTCTCCTCTCCTCTCCTCTCCTCTCCTCTCCACTCCTCTCCTCTCCTCTCCTCTCCTCTCCTCTCCTCTCCTCTCCTCTCCTCTCCTCTCCACTCCACTCCTCTCCTCTCCTCTCCTCTCCTCTCCTCTCCTCTCCACTCCACTCCTCTCCTCTCCTCTCCTCTCCTCTCCTCTCCTCTCCTCTCCACTCCTCTCCTCTCCTCTCCTCTCCTCTCCTCTCCTCTCCACTCCCTGCCTCTGTTCCCCCTCTTCCTCTCCCCCGAGTTCTCTTCCCAACCCAGGCTCGCTCCGTCCCAACCCCACTTCCCTCCCACCATTGCACTGGGAATAGCCTCTCAGCGAAGAACAGGGTGCCTGCCAGTACCTCTTGCACCTCCATGCACCTCATGCACCCCATGCACCCCACGCACCCCACGCACCCCACGCACCCCACGCACCCCATGCACCCCATGCACCCCATGCACCCCATGCACCCCATGCACCCCATGCACCCCATGCACCTCATGCACCCATGCACCCCATGCACCCCATGCACCTCATGCACCCCATGCACCCCATGCACCCCATGCACCCCATGCACCCCATGCACCCCATGCACCTCATGCACCCCATGCACCCCATGCACCCATGCACCCCATAGAAGAAAATGCAAATCGCATCTGAGCCTAAGAAAGGAACGCACCAGGAAGAGCCTCTCAGCGAAGAACAGGTCGCCTGTGTGCACCTCGTGCACCTCCATGAGCCCCAGTCTTCCCAGCCGCTCCACCCGCCCAGCTGCCCTTTCACTCCACCCAGCAGCCCCTCCTGCATCCCCCTCCTTGCTCTCTGCTGCCCCTGCTGCCCATGCTTCCGCTGCCCCCCTTACCGTGCTGGTTCCTGTACGCCCTAGTAAGAACTCCACAGTGCCCATCGCCACTGCCTGCTCCCACTGACTCACGCCCACGCTCATGTTCCCCCCGCTGCTGCTGCTGCCACCACTGCTGATAGTGCTAGTGCTAGTGCTAGTGCTGCCACTGCTGCTGCTTCTGCTGGTGCTGCGAATGTTACCACTGCTACTAGTGCTACTGCTGCTGCTGCTGCCACTGGTCCCAGCAGCGGCAGCATCAGCAGTGACACTAGTGTCATCATCACGAGCTGGGAGCGGACCGGAGAACGCAACAGGGATGCGGGCCGAGGGGGGGAGGGCGGAGAGGAGAGGGGCGAGGGAGAGCGCGGCAGGGAGCAGGTGGAGCAGATTGGCGTGGTTGCTGCAGCCAAAGGGGTGCGTGAGAGAGATGAGGGCGGGGAAGTGAGTGACCATGCTTGGAGGTATCTGTTTTGTCTTTCTCCTTCCTCCTCTCTTTCCTCTTCTTCGCCCTCCTCTTCCTTTTGTTGTCGCTTTTCTCTGTCCTCTATGCCGCTCCTGTCTTTTCCTCCTGCGTTTCTGTCCGTAGCTCCATTGTTGCTCCCCAGAACCCCCCCTTGTTGTCCCTGCCATCTCCATACCGTCAGCTGCCGGTGCTTCCGCTGTCGTTTCAAAAGCTGTTGCCGTTTCTTCTTCGGCTGCCTCTTCTTCAACTGGCGTTACTTGTTCTGCTGCTGTTTCTTCTACTTCTGCCACTGCTGCCATACCTGCTGCCATACCTGCTGCCATTGCTGCAGCGTCTGAGTACCCCTCAGCACCGCTCATGTCCATGCCTCTGGCCCCACGCCTGCCCCGGCCAGGTCTATTCCACAGCACGCTCAGCAGACCTCTGCCCCCAAGCCTGCTGTCGTGTACCACCATCCTCCGCCTCTCATTACCAGCAGCAGCAGCAGCAGCAGCAGCAGCAGCGGCAGCGGCAGCAGCAGCATCGCTAGTACTGAGTACGGGCCTACCTGCGTTTAGGCGCACTTTACCCTCCCCCCTGCCACCCTCCCCACCTTCCTCCGTGCCTTCCTCCCCACCTCCCTCCCTGCCTTGTCTCCATGTGAGCCCCGGAGTTTT
>BQMB01002224.1:2500-87500 GCA_027943415.1 Closterium sp. NIES-67 | reverse complement strand
ACTGCTGCTGCCACCAGTACTGCTGTCACCACCACTGCCACCACTGCCACCACTGCCACCACTGCCACCACTGCCATCACTAGTGTGACTATCGTGCACTTGGTCTTTGTTGGCATGCCGCCATGCATGCATCTCCCCTTCTACCCCCCACACCATCTCCTCCTCCCCCTCCAAGTCAATATCCCTCTCCCCATTCTCACCCCCATCCTCCCCCCTACAACCCCCCGCACCTCCCTCCCCCCCCCCTGCTTCCCCTTCCCATCCCCCCCACTCCCCTTCCCCCCCCATTTGCCGCCCTTCTCCCCCCGCCCTTCCCCTTCGCCCTCCCCCCCATTCGTTTCTCCCGGTTCCGCCGTCCGCCCATCTCCTGCTCCGCAACCATGTCCTTCCCCCTCCGCCGCATCTCCTTCCGCCGCCCCCGCGCCCAGCCAGTTTTCCGGCCCGTCCATGAGACTCCCCCCCCCGTCCGCCATCTCCCCCGGCTCCGCCAGCAGCTGCGCGCCCGTCGCGCGGGAGAGCGCAGCAGTGTCGCGCAGATCCGCGCCCACGTCCCACAGGGGGCGGAGGCTTCCCCCGGTCCGCGGCGAGGCGGCGTGGAAGAGATACGATGGCGAGTCTGACTGTAACGCGGACGTGGAACCCGAAGACGTAGATACTACCGTGAAGCCAGAATCCGTCACAAATCTAGGAGTTCTTGATCCGACATCGGAAGTCCCCGCGACCCTCGCCCCTCGTTTCGCCCCCATTCCCCCCGCCGAGCTGACAGCATCCTCCATCCGCTCCGCCCCCTCCGCTCGCTCTCCACCTTCTCCCCCTTCCGCCTGTTCCGCGGCCAGCTCCGCCGCGCCCCCCCCAGCCCCCGCAACCCCGTCATTCCTCCTGATGCCCGCGCCAGCAGGAAAAGCGGCCGATCCTGAGACGATCGCCGGCGATCGTTCGATTGAGCCTGTCTGGTAACCAGCTGACGTCAGCTCTTCTGCACCGTGCGGGAATCTGTCGCTAATGACACGTGGCGTCGAATCATTGGCAGGGAGGGATTCTGCTTCACTCAAGAAGCGGCCGGATTCGGCGGCGCCTTGGCGGTAGCGCGAGTGGATAGAGAGCCGCAAACTCACGGTCGCGAATAAAATGAAAGCGCTGCCGCATGTGACTGTAACGAGAAGATACGGTAGCGAGAGGGCTGGGCGCTTGGTGCGGCTGGTTCCAGACTCGGACGCACCGCGACCGTTGCCGACCGAAGCGCTCGTTTTTAGCTTGAACCGGCCTCTCATGACCAATCACTGCTCGCAGCGCGATTCAAGGTGCGAATCTCGGCGCCATACAATCCACTCCTCACCTCACACCATATCAGATTTTACCTTGTATCGGACTTCTCGGATTCTCCTACACTAAGGGCACTGTCTCGTTCATTCAGCTACTAGAGCCAGCAAACGGCGGCCTTCGAATTCGAATTCTCTGGTACTCCTGGGCCGCGTCGCGAGTCATGCAATGCGCCGAGCACGGTTTGACCACGCTTCTCGGTCGGTCATGAGTCTGCCGACTAGACAGCCTCTCCTAGCACAGTATACTAATCACCACTCCACATCAAGTCTGGGTCTTCTCTGAGTGAGGTTTTGATTCCACAAATTGGAGTGGGATGTGTTGAGTCGCGACTAGGCTGTATCCAGCCCCCGAAATCGAAATCTCCTTCCTGAATCGACCTCCCCCATTTCCAAGTCTCGTCACTGTCCGGTTTTCCTGCTCATTGCTCTATGGGGTCAGACATAAGCGCAGGGCAAGTTCTGAGTTGCCGCAATAAAAGAATGTTAAAAACAAAAGAGACTTTGTACCGCACAAAACCACGATTAAGCAAAGAGAGACCGAGCTGAAACAGAAGACAAATCCGTTCGTTTTCCCCTTTAGGACACCCTAAAACAACCAGAAACTTTCCAGCATGACCTGAGAATGACCACCCCACCACAGAGCACAGCACCCCCACCCATCACATTTCAGGATCATGCTTGGCGCGCTCTGAGGGATTAGGAAATGCGAAGCTGATCCAGCAGATTTGGGAGGGAGGGGGCTTTTAGGGACGGCGAATCTCCATCCATCTCGCGTACCCCTTATTGAACGGCTATACTTCGTTATTGTTGACGTATGCACGAGAAGGCGAGGGCAAAGTCCTTTATCGGGAAAACAAAACAGTACCAAAGCTTTTCCTCGATACAGTCAGGAACGGTACCAGTAATACTGAGCATATTCCGTACACCAAATTTTCCTTCCATATTCCTCCCCAAAGTAAAATAGTTCCTCACCAACCAATTGAATGTCCCCTCCCCTCCCCACCCCACCAGATTTTCCAGCTTGCCCTTCCCCTCCAGTACCGAAAACCTTCACCTGCCATTTCGTTCATACATCTCTCCACCTCCACCCCTCTGCATTTCTCGCCCTTGTATTCCCGCCTGATAATCTCTCACGCAGCCATAGCAAGATCAGGGCCGTTAGCTTGACCAGCATCGCGGCCGTTGGAGTTCCCTGGCTGGGGGAGCCGTGTCGCGATCTCGGCGCGATACACGAGCCTTTCTAGAGTTTTGAGCACGCGGGTATTCTCAGATGGAAATCGGGGTAGAGGACATTCTCGTTATAAAGGTGAGCTCGGATCCCTAAAAGGCGATCTTCGTTCTCCCTGATTCTCGCGGGGCTTTGGCGCTGCTTGGGAATGTAGATCGCGTGCTCGCGTCGCCCAGGGACTGAGAGTGCTGGTGAATGAGGTGGAGTGCCAGTTCTTTTCTGTTTCTTTTTCTGTTTTAAATTCTCCGAAGAATTGTATACGACATTAATGCCAGTTTTTTTTCTTCTTCCGGGACGGGATGAAACGGGAGGACAGGACGAGCAAAGAAGGGAAACATGGGAGTCTATTTTTGAGGCGCCTCAAAAATAGACTCCTCACGAGAGGATAGGACGAGCAACGAAGGGAAACGTGGGAGATGATCATCAGAGGTGATTCTTGCAATCGATTTTTGAGGCGCCTCAAAAAACGTGGGAGATGATGATCAGACACGATTCCTGCAATCGCTTGAAATCTCTCGTCTTTTTCCGTGCTTGCTGGCCGGGTCGTCGCCGGGTCGTCGCCGGGTCGTCGCCGGGTCGTCGAATGCCCAACACTGCTGAGTGTGTCAGCGCGCATCGGTTATCTCCCGTCACGCCGTTTTGAGGCGCCTCAAAACTAGATGCGCCTATGGCAGTCGAGAGCTGAGCTTAGAATGATCCGTGCATCCGGAGAGCGTCGACGCATCATCTGGCGGACGAACCCTGCGTGTTAATTCACATCTGTTGACTCATTATATTCACTCTTTTCCCCTGCCCGTTATAATCACACCTCACCTGCAGGCCACCTGCGGCGGCAGCAACCGCCGGCTCACCCTGCGCCGCACACCCGATCTCTCCATCTCCACCCTTCACGACCACCTCAAGCAACTCTTTGGCATCGGCAGCAGCAGCAGTAGCAGTGATGGGAGTGGTGGGAGCAGCACAGGTGGCGTGCTGCGGGAGAGGCTAGTCGTGACTTACCGGGATTCTGAGGGCGACTCCGTTGACCTTATAGACGATCGGGACTTGAAGGACGCTTTGTTCCTGCAGAAGCTCAATCCGCTCAGACTAAGTGTGACTGTAGAGGAAGAAGAGGAAGAGGAAGAGGATGAGGAGGAGGAGGGAGGAGAGGGGGAGGGCGAGGGGGAGAGGGAGGGGGAAGGACAGGGGGAGGTGAACGGAAGGGAGGCCGCAGAGGGGGAAGGGAAGGCGGAAGCGGGGGAAAGTGGGAGGGGCGTTGCGGATGGGGGGAAGACGGAGGAAGCAACGCGGAAGGAGACTGATGGAGCGGAGGGTGCAGTGGCCAACGGGACGGCAGCACCCGGCAAGCCCGGTGAAAAGAAGCCGCTGGGGAAGAAACCCGCAGTCAAGAAGGGCAGCAGAGGCACCAGGAGGCGCGGAGCAGGCGGCAAGGAGGGGAAGGACGGCGAGGGGGGAATCGGCGCGGAGCGAGTGTACATACACGTGAAGTCAGCGTCGGGTGTGGAGCTCAGGGAGGACCACGGGGCCACGGATCTCCTCTTGGGGGTCACGCTGGAGAAGATCAACGCGGTGGTGGCCGCTGCTGTCAAGAACCGCTCCTCCCTCCTCCTGCAGATAGCCTTCGCCCCAGGGGGTTCCAGCTCTGGCCTCTCCCCTGAGCCAGCTGCTGCTGCTGCTCTCCCAGCTCTAGGAGTCGCCGGCGCCGGTGCCTCTTTGGCTGCTGGTAAAGTTCCTACCGCGGCAGGGAGGGCGGTCCAGGCAGCTCAAGCAGCAGGAGCAACCGGCATGGTGGCACTGCATGGCAGCGGCAGCAGCGGCGGAAGCAGGCTTACTGTCACTCCGCCTGTCCCCGGCCTGGTCCCTGCAGGAGCAGGAGTGGCCGTGGGCCCCGGTGCAATGGCCAAAGCTGGGCTCATCCCCAACCTATCCCCACACGCTACTAGACCCGTGGTATCAGCAGCAGGAGGGCCAGCAGCAGCAGCGGTGGGTGTGCCAGGAGTGGCAGGAGCAGCAGCAGGAGCTATTCCTGCGGCTGCCGCTGCCTCCAGTTTGTTTGCTCGGGCTGTCTCCCCTCGTGATGTAAGGGCGGCTGCAGTAGCAGGAGCCGCCAGTGCTGCCGCTGGTAGAGTGCCTCTTTCGTCCCCTGTGGTTGTGCAAGGGAAGGGCGTAGACGGGGAGGAGAAGGGAGACGATGCGTACCTTGCTGCTGCAGCTGCGGCAGCGGCGGCGGCGGCGGCAGCAGGAGCGGTGGTGCATGAGGGGATTGAGTGTGACCTGTGCCGCATGTGCCCTATTGTTGGGGCGCGATACAAGTCCAATGTGTACGTGCTCTGTCTCTCTTCCACGTCCTCTGTCTCTCTTCCACGTGCACTGCCTCATTTCTCGCAAGTCTACATGCCATGCTGACCTTTTGCTCTTGGTTCCTTTGTAGTTCCTCGTCCCTTCTCCTTCATCCCTACCCCCCCACCTTCCCATCCCTCCCCCCCTCTTCCACTGTTCTCTCCCTCCACCTGCGTACCCCTAGTCTCCATCTCTCCCCGTTTTTGTTTTCTTGCTTGTTTTCTGTATCGCTCCTCCTAACTGCCCTTGTTGCGTTCGCCGCCTATTTTATGTTGCACAACCCTGCCGTGTCTTGGTCCCACCGCTTTCCCCTCCCTTCCCCCCCGCTTTCTCCCTCCCTGGCTTTCCGCCCCCGTGTGTGTCCCTTGTCTGCATGCAGTCTGCCGGACTTTGACCTGTGCCGAGCGTGCTTTGAGTCCGATGGGGAGCAGGGCTGCTACGACGAGTTCATCCAGCCCCTTCCCGCCTCTCCACGCCCTCGATAGGCCCATGCTGGCTGATGGGAATTTTGTCGGGGGGGGGGGGGGGGGGGGGAGGAGAGGTGTGTTGGTGGGCTGATGCTGGTAGGCAGTTGGGGTGTGGCGTAAAAGGGATTTTGTCTCGCATGATACGCGGTGGATAAGGAGGTTTGGAGAGGTGGGTTGGTCAGGGGGAAGGTTGGGACTCGGGCCCAAGTGGACAGCAGATAGAGATTGAAAGTGTGCAACACGCACTTGTGGTTGTGGTACATGTTCGGATGCAAAGCATTATGATTGGATGGTGGATGATCTTGTATCGTATGTTGGGCAGGAATTCTATATATTATTACTCATAAGATGGTTTCTCACTCTGATTGACTTGGGTGTGCCATGTAAGGTCTTTGGCCTGCACATGTAATTGCGTCGTCGGATTATGCTTCCTGTTGTATCGATTTCCTTTTAGATTTTCTAAAATACGCGTTGCGATCGCATTCGTTCGCAGGGGGGTCGTTTGTCAGGGTATGTTTAGCGCGTTCTTATGCTATTCACCTGGCGTGACAAGTACACTGGTCAGGTATGGTAACCCGAAATTCCGCGTCTTCTAGGACCCGCGCGAAATTGCACGGTTTTAGAGGACGCTCTCAAAGCGTCCCAGTAGTCGTGGTGGGCATGTTTCGAATCCGGCTGGATATCGTGCCCGAAACAGACTCCCGCCAGAAACGACAAATCCTGGCTGGCGAAAAGATAACACACCAACTTCGTCATCGTCGTGCAACCTCTTCAATGCCAGGGCGAAAATAGTGAGGCCTCGTTTTCCAGACTCGTAATATCCTAACTCTGCATTTTTCGCCAGGCTTTTTTTTTTTTTTTTTTTTTTTTTTTTTTTTTTTTTTTTTTTTTTTCCCGCTTCGCAGAGCAATTTGTCGTGTCAAAAGCGGGACACGAGGCCGAGCCAGGCATGCTCTCTGCAGTCGACACGTGAGCCTCGCGACATCTACACTAGCCGTTACAATTTTCGAACATGTACAGAAGACGAAAAAATACGTGTTAAGAAAAATAACGCGCTGGACACGCCCTAAGACTTTGGTCTCGATAATGGTCGGTTCATGGTTGGTCGGCGACTCTGCGACGACGATCGCTGACACAGCTTGAGGGCTCTGGGCCGCCAGGCTTGCGAGAAGGACACGTAAGTGGAACCTCACCTGCCCTGGCCACGTCCACTTGGCACGAATGCCAATCAGCCCCCCACAGAAATGCCAAATGGTTGTGGAAGCAGTTTCACTAAATCGTTCACGGTCAGAAGCGGGCTTTTAGCTTTCATCTGGTACAGTGGTTATCACAATGGCATTTGTGCCAAAGCGTGCAATTAGTACTTCAAAGCGACAATATCATACGAGCATCCGAGCCGCTTACTTAGCAGACAACCGTTGATGTCGACGAGGTGTTTCAACGCGTGGAGGATTATATCGCGAACAAAATATAGCAAGGAATTGGCGGGCACGCAAGATGATTTGGGATGGGTGAAATGTCTGACCTGAATGCGACGCGAACATTGTCAATCCGCGCCTCGATCACAAGTCATAGCAGCGAGCCAGCAACGTGGTGCGGCGAGTGATTTGCGTCTTCAACAGGGAGTGCTCGTTCAAGCAAACCAACAGTCACATCCTCCCCTTGATCTCCCTCGCAAACAAGTAACCCTCACCACCGACAACCCCCAACGTCATCCCCTCCTTCCCACATCCCATCCCACCCAACCTAACCCAATGTCCAAAAAAAAGGCGACAAAATCGCGCTGCGGGTTTCCCTACACCAAGCCCCCACGCCCCACGATAAGCTCTCGCCATTGCCCTGCGCAATGCGTGGGGCAACGGTGATCAGCACACGAACCCGCACCAGCTCCTGCTCGCGTATCATACAAATACCGCTCGCTCGTCCCTCCTCATTCATTCTTCACAACGTGACTAGAGCCACCTGCCACCTACTCGCCGAGAGTCCTATCACCCACCTCATCTCGCACCATTTCCACCCGGCATTAGTAAGCCTCTCGCCCTGTGACGGCAGCTTCCTTCAAACCTTTCGGCAGCGACAGCGCAAAACCCGTCAATTACCATGCCTTCCGTTCGCCAGCGCGAAGCCCGTCGCGGTGGCACCACTCCTACGCTGCGCCGTCTGTTCCTCTCAGCAATGCTGCTCGCATTCGCGCTGTTTTCCGGCTTCGCGGATGCGAGGCCACGGCTAGCTGTGCTGGAGGCGGCGGGTGCGGGCGGCGGCGGAGCCGACATTGTGGTGGCGAAAGACGGGAGCGGCGATTACACCAGCATTAAGGTACCGTGACGGACGCTCTGGCGCGCTGCTTAGGTACCGTTCTAGTGAGCTGCTGCTGCTGCTGCTGCTGCTGCTCCTGCTGCTGGTGCTGCTGGGGCGCAATTTAGTTTCGGAGCAGCATTGCGGCGCGCTTGCTCTTCCCCTCACTCCAGTATTTGCTTACTACCCTCTCTTGCCCCATCCTTTCCTTTCTCGCAGGACGCATTGGGTGCCGCCAAATCCGGAACTGCGAGCCGCTATTTCGTCATTCTCGTCAAGGCGGGGGTGTACAACGAGCAGGCAGTGGTACGTTCACGAGACCAAATGCGTCTCGCCGTGCGCCCGTTTCTCTTTCCACGTATAACTTCACCGTCATGTCGTCTATCCCTGTCACAACCCTCTCACCATTTCGTTCCCCCTTCGCGCACTGCGTCGCATGGTTGCAGCTGCCCGCGTCGCTGAGGTTCATCGGGCTCGTGGGCGAGAAGGGCGCGAAGATTTCGGCGTCGAATTACGCGGGGCAGTCGAATCTGAACGACTGCTCGACGTTCCAGCTGCTGGCGTCGGACGTGGTGGTATCCAACATCATCTTCGAAAACGCGCACGGACCGGGCGAGCAGGGCGGGTAAGTCAAGTCTTTCAGCTCAACAAATGGCATCTCTGTTCGTCAACCCGTTGTTACCACTCGCACGAAGCTCACACCGTTGGCCACCCACGGTTACAAAAGCCACGCAGAAGGAGCCGTGACAGTACAAGGATGCCTCACATTTCTTCCATCCCGCTTGCTCCCAAATGCGCGCCGGAATATGCTTGTGACGACAGGGATCAGGACCAGGCCGTGGCTGTGAAAGTATCCGGAACCCGCGTTGCGTTCTACGGATGCTCGTTCCTCGGGTACCAGGACACGCTGTACGCGTTATCCGGACTCCAGTACTACAAGAATTGCGGTACGCCATGACCTTTACCGCCTACAAGTATTGGCTTTCTTCCGTAATATTTCACTCGCACTAAGCCCGAAGCATCCAAATCCCACATTCCTTCCGCATCGCTTGCTCCTAACGACCGCCCCCATTGTCTTCCTATCTTGATGCAGTCATCCAGGGCCGCGTGGACTTCGTGTTCGGCGACGCCAAGGCGCTCTTCCACAACTGCCAGTTCCACCTCGTCTACTGGGGCGGCGGCTACTTCGCGCAGTCTCGTCAGAAGGGAGAGGATACCGGCTTCGTCGTTCTTGGCGGTTCCCTGAGTCCCCTAGGCAAGGGCCCTATCAAGCCCGGGTATTTGGCTCGCTCCTGGGGTAAATATTCCACCACTATTTTCATCAACACGTTTTTCGCGGCGGGTTCGGTTCGCGCGGAGGGGTGGGGGTACGTTGGTGGAAACAAGCGCATGCACCATGTTACGTTCGCCGCGTACGGATGCTACGGGCCCGGTTACAACACCACGGGGTGGGACGACAACGCGGTTATTCTGACCGCGGCAGAAGCAGCCCCGTATTCGTCTATTAGCTACGTGAACCAGGGAGGGTGGATCGCCGACCCTAACACGTTGGTGCGTGGTGTGGGCGGCAAGGTGAATAATGGCGGCGGCGGTGGGAATGGAGCCAAGGGTGTTGCTGGCAAGGGCCCTGCTCAGAACGCCACTCCCGTCGCACCCACGCCACCTCCCCAACCCGCTGCAAGCGGCGCAGGGAACAGCAAGAAGAATAAGCGCCAACGACACAAGCAGAACAATAACTAGAAGGGTGCATGCCGTGCACACTGCTGCTGGTGATTCCTCGTGGATGGAAGCTGATGAAGACGTCACTCACGGGACGGGAATTGCTCTGCAATGCATCGCATCATGTCATAGGATGCTGTGTAGTGCGACCTAATTATAAGTAGCAAATGTAATCACATCATGCTTACTATAAATGCCCACACCACGTGCTTTCTTGTGCAAACACGTTCACAGGGTTGTGTCAACATAGGTTGCTTGTAGGGGTTGATGATGACCAGTTTTTCATTGTTCACTGAAATTTCACATGTAAGAGCCTTGTGAGAGTATACACAAGTACGCGATTAGCTGGTACGATACCGTTGACAGACCTTACAAACCGAATGAAACCGATACGGATATGACTGTTCAGGCGCTGCCAAAGCCACATACGCGCTAATTCACCGCGAGTATTTATTCCAGCTTTCACTTACGAACAACTGAAACAATGGTGTTGGGGGTACGTGGGCTCTGACACCCTTCAAGTGTTGCGACGTGCAAAATCGTCAGGACACCAAGCGACTCGTGCGAGACTGTCGTTTACTAGAGTAACCACCAAATGAATGGCGTCGCGAACTCGCGAGCGAAGCAGGAACATCAAAATCGCCAAGGTCGCACCTGGCCCACATGTAAAATCGGTCGTACTGTCGGATGTGTGACATGCCTGCTAACCAGGCCACGTTGGCTGTCCAGCCCGGTTGGAACAGCCGCATAGGGTAATGCCAGCACCAGACACGCCCCCCAGACATGCCAGTACCTGAAATCTCCCCCCAACGAAGCGCGCATTCCTCGCGCCGCGCATTCCTGATGCATCCCGACTCTTCATTCTCATCGAGCCTGCCCACGACATTGATCGGGGCGCAATTCCTGCCCCACTTGCTGCCGCAACTCAAATCAGTGATCACCACCTCCCCCCAATACCACTTCTTCCCGGCTTGGTCTGGACCCTCGGCTTCTGCAGCAGGCTTCCAGGAGTATTTCTAAGCCCCTAGCGGTGTAACATCTCTCATTCTCCTCGTCAATTTACATCTGCCACCGAACCTCTCCTCCTTCACTACATGAGCGAGCGAGCTTTTACAACCGTACGACCGTAACCGCACTCTCTCCACCCCACCTAAACCTCGCGATGGCCGCGAGGCAGCCACACTGGCGAGCATTCCAGGCCTCTCCGGCCATGCGCTCCGTTCTTCTAAGTGCGGTCGTCACACTGCTGTTGGCTTCCACGGCAGAGGCTAGGAAACCGAAGGTGGATGCTGCGGCCGTCGGGGGAGCCGGTGCGGATATCGTCGTTGCGAAGGACGGAACTGGGCAATATACCACCGTGCAGGTTAGTTTCCTCTCCAGCATTGTCCGACGAGGGGAATCCCTTTCAACTGCCCCCCGCGGCTTCTAACGTTCGGGGTTGATTCACTACGCGCCGAATCGCAGCCTCATTTAGCGCGCAATCGTCGCGTCGCCTCTCATGTTGGAGTGTGCATCCTCACCGTGATTCCCTCTGCGACTTCCTCACGTCCTCGATCCTCTCCTCGTTCCTTGCCCCCGCTCACACCTCTACCAGGAAGCTCTCACAGCCGCGAGGTCGGGCACTCGCAACCGCTTCTTCGTTATCTTCATCAAAGCGGGAGTCTACGAAGAACAACCCACGGTGCACTTCCTCCTCCACACTGCTGCTAACCTTTTCGAGAATATCCTTCGCTTTCTCCGTCACTTCTCCTTCCAAAGTTTCCCGGATGTTTCTAATCTTCTCTGACCGCCGCCCGGATGTGACACTACCATCCCTGTTACTTTTTTTTTTCCTGCTCGTTGTTTCAGTTGCCCGCGTCCCTGCGATTCATCGGGCTGGTGGGCGAGAGGGCGGGCAGCGGCGTGAAGATAACGTCGTCGGGCGCGGCGGGCGACTCGAGTCTGGACGAGTGCGCGACGTTCCGCCTGCTGGCGTCGGACGTGGTGGTCTCCAACATCATCTTCGAAAACGCGCACGGACCGGGCGAGCAGGGCGGGTAAGCATCACCATCGGCCGCGTCAGAGCGCGCACAGCACGGGCCGCACGGACCACGGCGATGGTTCTTTCGGCTAGCTCGCGGCAGTTCTTTCGGCTCACGCGGCGAGTTGGAATAGCACAGCGTGGACTCACCATTCGCGTGTCGGCCTGGTTTTCTTGTGCGGTTGTGCTTGCTTGCAGCGACGAGGACCAAGCTGTGGCGATGAAGGTGGCCGGCACGCGAGTTGCCTTCTACGGCTGCACGTTTCTCGGATACCAGGTGCGAACCGTGCGAACCGTGCGTAGAATGGATCATAAATGCTTCACCTTCCCTCGACTTCGTGCTTTCACGTTCTATACGTTCGCGACTGTCGCTGTTGTCTGCCTTTCCTCGGCCTCCCTTATCTCTCCCGATCGTTCTTCTTGTCTGTCTACTTTCGCTTGCTCCCTTGCTATAAACCGTCCAGGACACTCTGTATGCGACCATCGGCCTGCAGTACTACAAGAACTGCAGTACGTGTTCCCAGCCTTAGCCCTGCCTTGTCTTCCGTCCTGGCCCGTTCTTTTGACGTCAAGCATCATCCCCAACCATCCAAGCACTTGTGTTCGGTCTCGTCGCGCCTTTTATCTACGCCTTCTCATTTCCGGCGCTCTCGTGTGGTCAACTGAACCGCTTTCCCTACTTCCCTAGCCTAGCGCATGTCTCACTTTCCCCTCCTACCCCCGTCGCCTCCGCTCCCCGCCTCCCCCCGTTCCTTCCCCCTCCTGCAGTCATCCAGGGCCGCGTGGACTTCGTGTTCGGCAACGCCAAGGCGCTCTTCCACGACTGCAAGTTCCGCCTCGTCTATTGGGGCGGCGGCTACTTCGCGCAGGCGCGCGACAAGGACCAGGACACGGGCTTCGTCGTCTTAGGAGGCTCCTTAAAGCCCTTCGGGAAAGGGCCTATTAAGCCGGGGTATCTAGCGCGCTCCTGGGGGGATTTCTCCACGGTGGTTTTTGTCAATACGATGTTCGCGGCTGGTTCGGTCAGAGCGGAAGGATGGGGTTTCGTGAGCGGATATGAGGATACGGATTCGCTCACGTTCGGCGCGTACGGGTGTTACGGACCAGGTTACAACGCGACGGGGTGGGAGTCCTTCGCGAAAGTGATGACTGCTGCTGAAGCAGCGCCGTTTTCGACGATCAATTACGTGAATCAGGGCGGGTGGATCGTAGACCCTAACGCGCTGGTTCGAGGCGTGGGAGGGAAGGTCAGCAACGGTAATGGCAAGGGCGGCAGCAGCAATAAGCCAGCTGAGTCTCCCAAGCCTGTGCCGAAGCCCGCTCCCAAGCCTGCCCCCAAGCCTGCTTCCCAGCCTGCCCCCAAGCCTGCCACCATGCCTGCTCCCAAGCCTGCTCCCAAGCCTGCTACCAAGCCCGCTCCCGTGCCTGCCTCAAAGCCTGGTGGTTCTGCCCCGAACAAGGGCACAGGGAACGTTCCCGCTGGCGCTGGCGGAGGGGGGAAGAAACCCACGCCTGCTGCTAGTGGGGGGGTTGGTAAGCCGGGCGGGCATAAGCGGGGGCAGCAACCTGTGACCTCGGTCCCTCCTGCGCCTGCTCCGAAGAAAAATGCTGGTGGTAATGGGGGTGGTGGTGGGGCGCCTGCTGCCGGTGGGGGAGCGAACAGAGTGAGGAGTGGAGGAGGAAGAGCAGGCAAGAACAACAGCAGCAACAAGAACAGCACGAAGAACAACGGTGATGATGACGACGATGATGACTAGGGTGCATGGGACGTCAGTGTTACAACGTGGAGTAGCAGTGCAATGTTACGTTCCCTGAGGTAGTTACCAGCAGCAGCAGCAGCAGCAGCAGCAGCAGCAGCAGCAGCAGCAGCACATGGTTGTACCATATACTAGCAGCGTAGATGGTTATCAGCAGCAGCAGCAGTTAAGGGGGATGTTACTTTCACAACACAAGTTGCTGCTGGCTGTGTTTGGGAGGCCAACCAAGCTGCAACCTTGGAGGTCCAAAATTTTGCTATTCAAGAACAGTGGCGCCATGTGTCAGAAACCCAGTCACTAACCACTGGGTTAAAAGGGCTTGTTGAATAGCGGGTAAGTGCGCCCATAGCCCCCCAGGCTCTGCACCTGTGGCCCTTCCCCGAGGATCTCAAGGGCAACCCCAGCGGGTCACTCAACACCATGCTGTTAGGAATCTGACATAGCCCTAGTTTTTTTGTGCCAATCTCCAATTTATGTATGAAAAACTGTAGGTGACTTGAGCGAGTAGGCAGTAATTAGGATATGGGGGGAAACAAGTGGGCTTCTGCTCCAAATTGTTGGGAATATGTTGAGATTGGAAGTGGCCAAGGAAGTTTTGAGACATACATTTGTTTTGGCATGCTGATAATTTGGCATTTTATGTGTTTCTTCTAACAGTTCGCAGCACTCAATCCACAACCCTGTGCATTTATTGCTTTGCTCAATGACGTGGATAAACAAGAGGAAATTCAATTGGTAGTTATGAAGAATCAATAAGCCTTGCGTGCCACTGCAGATCCCTCAACATCAGCAGCTGACTCATGCTTGGGGCTCACGAAAGCAAACTCTCCCCAAAACCTTTGATTGACTTGCCTACCCCTCCCCACCACCCCCCATCCCCTCCCCCAAGCCCCCCCCCCCCTCTTTCACTCACCCTTCCCGTTTCCCCAGTCCCAGCATACATACTAATCCGCCATGCATCAACCTATGACGATCCGCTGGTAGGGGTGAGCGACCGCAGCTTACCCATGATGGACGAGACCCCTTCCATCATGTCATCCATCATGTCCATCACATCTTCCATCATGTCCCCCATCATTTCCCGAGGACTCTTCGCCTCAGACCCGTTACTGTCACCTTCGTCAGAAGCAACTGCATCAGGGGTGGCATTAGCAGGAGCAGCTTCCGCCCCCGCCCCTTCCCCCGCCTCTCCGCCACTCTCTGCTGTCTCCGCGACCATCTCCGCACCACCATCTGCCGCGACATCTTTCGCTGGGGCTTCCGCCGCGCCTTCCCCCGCGACCTCCGCGTCCGACGCGGCTTCCGCAAGTGCAGCTGCTTCCACTTCTGCCGCCGCCTCCGCCGCCGCTGCTGCCTCCACCGCGGCTTCCGCCTCCCGCTCTCGGGCCAGCGCCTCGTCCCGGACGCGGTCCAGCGCCTCCCGCTTGCCCTCCCCCCGGGAGCGCGCGGAGGCGGAGTCGGGGAGGGTGAGAGCGGCGGAAGAAGTGGCGATGAGGAGGGACAGATGGCGGCGTGTGATTGGCGCCTGAAGGTTGTGGGGTTAGAGATTGTGTGGACTTGAATTAACATGAACTACCAGAAGAAGCGGCGCGCGAGGCACTCGCCAAAATCGCCACACTCGCCGCTGATTACGCAACGTGGCTGCTTTGTACTATCGAATCAGGGCGTCGACGACAAATGCACGCCATCGTGGGACAAAGGACCTAGAATTCCAGAAAACACCGTTGCGGTTCTCCTGAGCGAGAGTACACGAAAAGTCGGGGCCTCAAAAGTCAAGGCCTTGCCGTATGGCGTGTTGTGTGCCCCGTGCGTAAAATCAACAGTTGTTGGGTTGGAGTAGAACAGAATAACTCGGAGGCGGATACTAACGTCACAATGTACAGTCTAGAAAGCTTGCGCGGCGCGCAATTCCTGGGTTGCGAACCGTTTATGCAACAACGATGTGGCGTATTTTGACTTGAGTCGAGTAAAAATACAATGTACTCAGTCCGTACAGCAGCAACGATGCTTCTCACCTCGTTCACTTTCCATTGCGCGGAGCAAATCACAGACGGGACGACTCTGGTCGCGAAGCGGCTCTTAGCGGATTCTGCATGCTTGAGCGCGCCGCCCTGGCCGCCGCGAGAGGCGGCGAGGCTGGAGAGAGCGGCCGCTTGCGGAAGAACGCACGCCATCCGGACGGTGCGCCGATGGGCTTCGGAACGAACGAATACGGATGGAGGACAGGGCGTGATGCGGCTGTCGAGGAGAGAGGCAGAGGGCCGAAAGTAGCAGAGCAGAGGGATACGAAAATGGGGAGTCTTGACTCTAGAACAGATGGCAGAGAGTGAGAGAATTAGGGGCTATTACTGTAATACTGAGACCATTGGACGATGTGTAAAAGGGTTGCGGGCCATGGCGTTTGTGCAGGAGAATGATTGATGTGATTGTAGGGAGGGCGGGTCAGGCAGATCAGCATGTGTGGAGGAAGGGTGGGTGATGGAGGATTCTGATCGAGCCGCGGGTCGGGGTTGTGGCTGAGCTGTGCGCATCGTCGAGGCTGGTGGGGTTCGAATCCACGCTGTCGCATCTCCTATTCGCCGCAGAGGATTTGCCACGCCAGATGCTGGTTCGGTGGCGTCAGCAACGATCATGCCTGGGATAACCTTGACGGGAGCACGACTGCCCCTCACCCAAATTATCTCCAGTGTAACAACATAAGCATGTTATCTGTGGCTATTATGCCTACACATCACTATCTATTATCTGCCCTATCTATGCATGTCAATCTCACGCTCTCATGTTTCAATCTAGGACTTCCCCTAACACGAATTTACACTATTTCTTTACTCAACTGTCTGAACATTTGGAATGTTTCCAAACAAAATAACCGGAGCACACTGATATTTCAAATTGGCTGCACTCAAATTAATATAGATCCTTCGACCAAGTATATTGAACAATGCCTGTTTGTTGCACAGGAGAACGTTGCCTGCCCGCATATAAGATCCTGCATGCTCCATCATGTGAGCGAGTCCATGTAGTCCAACAGCAGCTCCTTCACAGCCCCTCTATCTGGCATGCGGTTACCAGCCCCATAGATGGGAGCCATGCCTTGTGACAATGGCGAGGGGGACAAGCGCACCTGAGACACATCGCGAGCACGCGACACATGCATGTGGAGGAAAGTCGGGTTTGAGAGAGGGATGCGAGCAACGAAGGTTGAGGTAACACGGAGGGAAGAGGTAGGGATACGGGCAGCAGAGGTAAGAAACGAGGATGCGGGGGGGGGAGGGAGGGGCGGAGCTGGATGGCACATGCCTGGATTCAAGGCTACTGTAAGCCTGTAATGGCTTGTGCTGCGGCGATAACCCCTAACATGCGACTTTTGAGTCAACTCAAAAGTCACTCTGTGCATGGCTGCTGGCTGCCCCCCCAGCCCCCCACAATGGCACCACCACCCCCCCAGCACCCCTCAATGGCGCCCCCGCCCCTCAAGCTCCCCACAACGGCACCCCCACTCCCCCCCCCAAGCTCCCCACAATGGCGCCCCCACCGCCCAAGCTTGCCACAATGGCGCCCCCGCCCCCCAAGCTCCCCACAATGGCGCCGCTGCCCCCCAAGCTCCCCGCAACGGCGCCTCCGCCCCCCAAGCTCCCCACAATGGCGCCCCCGCCCCCCAAGCTCCCCACAATGGCGCCCCTGGCCCCCAAGCTCCCTACAATGGCACCCCCGCCCCCCAAGCTCCCCACAATGGCGCCCCCACCCCCAAGCTTCCTGTGCGCTCCTCTCATCTACAACTACTTGCAGGTCCGCCAGGAAGGTGCCGATCTCATTCACATGCTGCAGCGTGACCGCAAGGTCTGCTTCTGCTTCACTGCCCGTCGGAATCAATGCTGGCAGGCACTAAGGGTCTTCCTTCCACACTGATCATCCACCAGCGCCCTGTGTGTGTGCGCTCACCTCGTCCACAGCTGCCTGCAGGTCCGGCAGGAAGGTGTCGACCGCGTCCACGTGCTGCAGGTGTCACCGCACGACCTCTCTTTCTAAGTGTCTGAACTAGTTCACGCAGCCACACAACGACACATGGACCCCCAGCTCCAACACCGCCTTGTGCGCTCATCTCAGAAACAGCAGCCTGCGGGGTCACCAGGAAGGTGTCAGCCCCATCCACATGCTGCTGCAGTCATACTGCCGGTGCTGCTGCTATAACCCCCAATGCGTGCATGGCTGCCCCAGCTACCCCCAGCACCCCCCAGCTCCCTGTGCATGTGCGCTCACCTCGTCCACAGCTGCCTGCAGGTCCGCCAGGAAGGTGTCGACCGCGTCCACGTGCTGCAAGGTCACGCACAGGTGGATGCTGCATGCAGGGCCAAAAGGGAGGGGGAGGGGGGGGGCGCGGAGGACAAAGGAGGGTTGAGGGGCGAATAGGCATGGTCCTCATACAGCAGCATGATGCACAGGTGGATGTTGCACACAGGGCCGAAAGAGGGGGGGGGGGGGGGAGGACAAGGGAGGGTTGAGGGGCGAATAGGCATGGTCCTCATACAGCAGCATGATGCACAGGTGGATGCTGCACGCAGGGCCGAAAGGGGGGGGAGGAGAGGGGCGAGGAGGGGGGATGGAGGAGTGAAGAGCGGTGAGGGTCTATCAGGCATGGTCCACGTGCTGCAGTGTCACAGACAGGTGCATGCGGCACGGAGGGGTGGTGGGGGGTGTAGAGGGGTGAGCGGCGAGGGATGAGAGTCGCATCCACATGCTGCCCTGTCACCCATATGTGGATGCTGTAGTTGTCGGCATGGGGGTGCAGGTGCACACACACACACAGCAGCACATGTGGGAGAGCAGGAATGGAGGGAGAAGCAGGCAGAGCAGGCAGCGCATTCAGGGTCATCTGGCGGGTTTGTGCAGGGCGGGTTTGGAGAGTGCGCGCCCATCCTTTTTGCGACATGGCGTCGTTGACCCGGTAAATGTCCAGGTCGTCCAATGTGAGTGCCACTTCAGAGTGAACACCACTTGGGTGCCACTTCAGTCATGTCCAGCTGCGCTGGCAATGCACATCAGTGAGTACGTTTTGAGGCGCCTCAAAACTAGACTCCTATCACGCGCTGGCAATGCACATCAGTGAGTACGTTTTGAGGCGCCTCAAAACTAGACTCCTATCACGCGCTGGCAATGCACATCAGTGAGTACGTGAGTCTGTGAGTGTCGGCATTCAGGGCCACCTGGCGTATTTTGAGTCGACTCACAATACAATTGTATCAGCATTCAGGGTCACCTGGCGGGTTTGTGCAGGGCGGAGAGCGCCCATCCTTTTTGCGACATGGCGTCGTTGACCCGGTATATGTCCAGGTGATCCGATGCGAGTGCCACCACTGTCATGTCCGGCTGCCCCACCACATGCACTCCTTTTATGCGCGATATCCTGGTGCCGGATGGTATGGTATGTCACATGCACACACACCATGTGCCATGTGCCATGTGCCATGACCATCCGTGTGCACATGCCAAACACACAAGGAACAGTTGCAGGCGGTGGACTGCACACGCCTTCCCCCACACGCCTCCAGCCATGCATCCAACCAAGCATGCATCAGCAGCCATCCATGCCTAGTGCCTCTCGGCTGGAGCACACATTTTTTAGGCGCCTCAAAACTAGGCTGGAGTACACATCCGCTCTGACCCACATCATCCGCACTAACCCAATCATCCTATCAACTTGCTCACCCTGCCGCTACAGCCTTGGACGCTTCCATGAGCCTCCTCGTGATGTCCATGTACCCTGGGGGGGGTGAGGAGTGGCAAGGAGGGACGAGGAAGGGGGCAACCGAATACGGCAGGAAGAGGGAGGATTGGCATGGATGCATGGGTGGATGGACGGATGGATGGAGAGAAGATTAGGAGAGCAGCCCACCCACCCTGGATGGAAGATTGAGCCTTACATCAGCCTCCTCGTGATGTCCATGTAGCCTGGGGAGCGTGAGGAGGGGAGAGGACCGAATTCTGAGGGGAGACGAGGGGGGATTCACACGGATGGGTGGGTGGAGTGGGAGCAGCCCACCCACCCTAGCACTAGCGCCTTGGACGCTTCCATGAGGGCTCCATGAGGCTTCCACGAGGCTTCCATGAGAGGCTTCCATGAGGCTTCCATGAGGCTTCCTTGTGATGATTATGTTGCCCAGGGGAGGGTGAGGGGGGGGGGAAAGCGACTACAGAAAAGAGAGGACGCCTGGGGGGGGAAGAGAGGGTCGGGGGGAAGGAGATGGGAATGGGAAGGAGAAGGAGACAATGAGGCAGTGGAGAAGAGACGAAGAAGGGAGGGAACGCGGTGGGGAGGGAGGGAGAGAGAGCGAGAGAGGATGGCGGGAAGGGAAGAGAAAGGAGTTTGGGAAGCCAGAACAGGGGGGCTGACTGGATGCTTGAGTGGGGGGAGAGAGCGAGAGAGAGGAGAAGGGGCAGGGAAGAGGAGTAGGAGGAGGTTTTGAAATGAGAGAAGGGGTTGACAGGGGCTGACTGGACGCATGACGGCACTGAATTGGACTGATAGTGGAGAGCAGGGGAGAGCACCACGCCACACCACACGACACCACACCACACAACGCGCCACATGCCAAGACACGGCACAACACCACATCAAACTACGCCACACCACACCACACCACGCCATGCCACACCACACCACACACGCCAAATCACACAACGCCACACCACACAACACCACACCACCCCACACCACTCCACACCACACCACACCACACCATACCACACCATACCACACGACACGCCACATGCCACGACACGGCAAAACACCACATCACACCACGCAACACCAAACCACACCACACCACACACGCCAAACCACACGACGCCACACCACACGACACCACACGACACCACACCACTCCACACCGCACCGCACCACACCACACCACCATACACCACACCACACCACACCACACCACACCACACCACACCACACCACACCATACCATACCATGCCACACCCCACCACACCCCACCCACCCCAGCACTCACCCTGCATCCCGATGCTCCTCATGGCAGCCCAGGCCCCCGCAATGAGCGCCCCAGAGCGACTGCCCGAGACAGAGGGCGACACATACAGCCCGCCACTCCACTCCGTTACTGCGGGCGGCACGGGGACATGGGGCAGGGGGCGGAGGGCAGAGTTCAGAGGGCTGAGGGCAGGGGGGCAATGAGTGCCCCCGAGCGACTACACAACTCGCCACTTCGCTCTGTCACTGCGCAAAATAGGGCGAAAAACGTGGAGCGGGGGGGGAACAGGCAGGGGGCGGGGGGCAGGGTTTAACGGTAGGTTTTGAGACTTTAGGTGCTGAGTCGTGTTTGTGTTTTAAGATTTGTATGCTGGGATCAGAAGGAAAAGAGGGATGCCGAGGTATGGTCTAGGGACAGGGGCATTGATGCTCGGGCATGGTTGGGATGCTGGGGTACGGCCATGCAGGTCAGAATCGCATGGATACACATGGCAGAACAAGAGAATGGCAGAACATGGCGACTCAAAAGGTGCAACACTCACGAGGTGACTTTGAGTCGACTCAGAAGTCACCTTGCTTCAGTATGCCACCCACGCAACACACTTACCCGCACAGAATTGATGCTGACGGCAAGCCATTTGTTGCACGGTTGGTGAATGCGATGGGGGGGCCAGGAGACAAGGAGAAAAGGAGAAAAGGAGAAAAGGAGAAAAGGAGAAAAGGAGAAAAGGAGAAAAGGAGACACGGAAACAAGCGGGAGAGGGAAGACAGCAACAGAAGACGAGAGAGGAGGCGGGGAGGGGGGAGGGGAGGAGCAGCAACAGAACATTGACTATGTGGTATTGTGACGAATCTCTAAGAACCAGCAAACGAAGGCGAGTGGGGGCTGGCTCGAGCTAGCACAGAGAGCGTGCAGCAGCAGCGAAAAGCCAGCTCTAAGGCCAAGTGAACCCGCCAAACGAAGCTGGAGCAGATTCAAAAACCCGTCACAATTCATTCGGCCATTGCCTGCAGGTGACTTTTGAGCATCCAAAACTTTCCCAACTTTCCCCACCCGATTCCCTCCGCCTCCCTCCCCCCCCCCCCCCAAAATACCCCGGTATTTTGAACTTCCCCCAAACTCCCTCTCCCCTCTCTCTCCCCGCCCCCATTCCCGAACCCCTCATGTACAGCATCACGGACGTGCTCTTGGGTGTGCTTGACACGGCCACCCCCCCATCCCCCATTCCCCATCCCCCATCCCCCCCATCCACACCCCCCCCATTCCCCACCCTTCGCTCTCACCTTTCTAGTCTCCCGGTTGCGATACAGATTTTTGAAACGCCTCAAAAATCGTCTTACCTTTCTAGTCCCCCCATTCCCCACCCTTCGCTCTCACCTTTCTAATCTCCCGGTTGCGGTACAGCACCACGGACGTGCCCTTTGGAGCCAGCCCGTACTTGTGGCAGTCCACGGATATAGACGTCACCCCAGGCACTGAGAAGTCGAAGGGCGGCAGGGGGTAGCTGGGGTGGGTGAGGAGAGGGGGAGCAGAAAGTGGGGAGGAGAGGGGGAGGGCAGGTGGTGAGGGGTGGGGTGCGGTGTAGAGTGTTTTACTTGTGCCCTCCCCAGAGTGGGTTGGGGGTGCCCTTGGGAGCCAACCCGTACTTGTGGCAGTCTACGGATATAGACGTCACCCCAGGCACCGAGAAGTCAAGGGGCGGCAGAGGGTAGCTGAGAGTGGGAGGGGGGGGGGGGAGACAGGTGGGAGGGGGAGAGGTGGGGGGTGGTGGCGTGGGGTGTACAGGTTTCAAATGGGGCGTGCTCTTGGGAGCCAGCCCGTACTTGTGGTGGTCCACCGAGGTGGACGTCACCCCGGGCACCGAGAAGTCCAAGGGCGGCAGGTGGTAGCTGGGGTGGGTGAGGTCTGAGGGAGGAGGAAGCAGGAGGAACAGAGGGTGAGAGACACAGGTGACGTTGAAGGGAGAAGGGGAGTAGGGACTGTGACAGTGGTTGGGGGTGCATATGGAAAGAAGCCCATATTTTGGCAGTTCACTGATATGGAAAAGAGGGTAAGAAGAGGAGGACGGGAGAGGGGGGGGAAGAGAGAGAAGAGAAAGCACCTGTTCTAGAATTCTCAGATAGAACCTGCAATTCCGAGGGGGGGGAAAAGAGAGAAAGGGAGAGAGTGAGAAGAGGAGCGAGGGTGCATGGCACGCAGGTGGAGATAGCAAGCACGCAGCAAGTAAATCTCTTGAGAAGTCTCGGAAAGTGCACTGCAACACCACACTGCGGCAGCGCGTAGATCGCATACCCCAGCGACTTTGCGGCGGCTGAAAACGACTCGCGAGGCACGTACGTACCCGAGCTTCTTAGCAAAGGGCAGCACGAAGCCCCCCAGGCAGCAGTCCACGTGCAGACACGTGCCCCAGCGCGCCGCTATCTCGCCCAGCTCCTGTTAGCCATGGGATGCAGGGAGGGCAGCGGGGAGGAGCAGCATGTGGACAGGGAGAGGAGGGGCTTATTGCTGTGGTAGCAGGTACACATGCAGACAGACACATGCAGACAGACACGTGCCCCAGTGCCCCGCTATCTCGCCCAGTTCCTGCAGCGAGCCGCAGAGAGGGCACCCGGAAGCGGCAGGGCACCATGGTGGACAGGGAAACAACTTGGACACGGGCATAAGGCACGGGCATGGGGCACGGGCATGGGACACGGGCATGGGGCGAGCAAGTGTGTATGGCGCAAGTATGAAGAGCCTACTTGCGATGCGGGCGATGCGGGCTTGCACAGGGATCGGATCCACCTCTCACACAACCCCCCCCTCCCCCCTCCCCCCTCACTTTTCTTCTTCATTCTGTTTTTGAAACCAGGAATAGCACGCACCGGAATGGGGTCTATGATGCCGTGTGGGAAGCCCGGAGCGGATGCCACTATCTGGAAGGAGCCACACAGACAGAGGGCGCCGAGGGAGGGGGGACAGGGCGCAAGGGGAAAGTGGACAGGGGGGGAAAGGGAAAGGGAGATGGGGAGGAGGGAAGGAAGAGGGGAGTGAGAAAGGGAGGGAGAGAATATCGCTTTCACCCACCTAACCTTTCACCTGTACCGCACGCTGAATCCCCCTTTTGAGTCGACTCAAAAGCTGTACCGCACAAGCATCCCCCTTTCGAGTCGACTCAAAAGCTGTACCCCCGCACAAGCAAGCATCCCCCTTCCCACAGGAATCCCCTTCCCCAGTCCTAACGTCCTTTCACCTGTACCCGTCCCGCAACACAGAGCACCTTCTGAGAAGGCCACTCTCACAAACGGAAAGTGTGCTTCACTCTCACAAGACCTTGTGAGTCGTGACCCCAACAAGGGCCCTTCCTTTGCATTGGGACCTAAGTTGGACTTAACGTTTACGTTGACTAACGTTTACGAACGTTTATGTATCATTTTTACGTTTACGTACGTTGTCTGGTTTTGGACTAACGATTACGGTCAGCCATAAAAATTTCCCTGGCTGCCCAAACAAACAAAAACCAGCTAACGTCATCCCACAATTTCCCCTCACGTAATTCGCACGGAACGGATTTTGACAGGAAACAAGGTTTCCACATCACACTTCGTCCCACACACGTTTTGTGATGACGAATTTGGGTGCAGCAGGGGAGTGGCTGATTTTCGGAGAATCCAATTGGTCGTTGGATTTCCACCCCCATGGCCAACCCAATTTCCCGTACACACCACGCCTACCCCTCGATTCCCTTCTCCACTTCTTCCTCCACGAATTCCTTCACCTACCTCAGTCGCGTCATACTTCCGCAGCAGGCGCCAAACTTCCACGCAGCCTAGACGCAAGCTACTGGCAGAATTTCAGTCGACTAAACAGCTGGCATGCTATGATCTTCTCCCAAACGTAAGCTTAGTCCCTTCCTCGTACAACCGCGAAGTAAACCTTTCCAGCTGTGGGCACAGTCAGGTTCGCGGCTTTCCATTCAAGGCCAGAATTTCTCGCGATTTTTTTTCCTGGTTTTTTTTTTTCAACCTGCCCAACGTTAGTAGCGCACGTTCGTTAACGTTCGTTATCATTAACGTCAGTTAACGCGTTACGTAACGCTAACGCAGCCCAAAATAGCGTTAGAGCCCAACTTGGGTTGGGACTGCTACGGGGACTCCTCTCCCCCACCCACATGGCCACGCCACACCAGGCGCACGGTGGCAGGCAGCTGCTTTGTGCCGACACAAATGTATCTTACACGACAATGCATCTCACCGAAACAAACAACGATCTACAAGGTTGGCCAAAACTCTGTAATCGCAAAAGTCTTTCCTTCGACACCCTCTGATCCACACAGCATGCCCCACCTCTTGGCACGCCAGCATCGTGTTGTTGCAGTAAGTGACTTCCCAAGGGAAGGGACCTACAGGTAAGCCCACTCTCGGCTCGCCTGCACAGCACACTGCACGTCCCCCCTCCCGGATCTCACCAGCACGGTGTTGCGCGTGCACACAGGCCGCACAACGTCCACCTCCTCTGCGGACAAGACAACGATAATGCACCGTCCTTCTCGGATCCACATGTACGTACGCAGCTCTCACCAGCTTGCTGCTCTCACCAGCACGCCCCCCCTCTCTCGGCTCACCAGCACCCAGCGCTCACCAAATCTCTCTCGGCTCACCAGTACGGTGTTGCGTGTGCACAGGCGCCTCACCGCGTCCACCTCCACGCACCAGTCGTCCGCCACGGGGGCCCGCAACAGCTGCACCTGGAAGTACTCCGCTGCCTTGTCGTATGCCGCATGCGCTGATACAGGCACTATCCTGCCAGGTGGTGGGTGGGGGGGGGACAGAACAGAAGGACATCAACAGCTGCACCTGGAAGTACTCGGTCGCCTTGCCGTACACCGCATGCGCCGCACACCGACATGATCCTGAGGGGTGGAGCACAAGGCAGGGGGGGGAAGGACGGTGCCGGGGAGAGGACAGATGCGAGGAACATAGCATAAACCAGCTGCACCTGGAAGTACTCCGCCGCCTTAAGAACGCCGCATGCACCAACAACAGCTCTATCCTGCCGGGTGGTTTGCAGGCGGGGGGGGGGGAGGAGGGAGGGTGGGTGGGGGAGGAGAAAGGATGGTTCAGAGAATTTTGGCTCCCCACCGGCGCTGATGCCGCACCTTGTGCAACTAAAATGATACAGGGATACACAGGGATACACAGGGATACACAGGGATACACAGGGATACACAGGGATACACAGGGATACAACACTTGTCTGCATGCATTCCCGCTCACACGCACACGCACTCACATCCCCCATGCACTCACATCTCTGGCCGGGTGATGCCCTTCTTGGCGCGCATGTAGTCCCTGGATGCCTTCACAGCCATCAGAATACTCTCCGACCCCCCGCTCGTCACATTCCCACACACCTCCAGCCCCCCCTCTCCCCCACTCCCCCCTCCCTTCCCTGCTTTCTCCCCTCGCTTGACCCCCTTCGCCCCCTTCGCTCCACCCTTGCCCCCCCCGTTCTCTTCCCCGTTGGCTGCGCTGTCACTGCCCCCATCCCCCCAGCTGGCTTCAGGGTGGCTTCCCCCACCCAACAGAGCGGCAGTCATAGCAACAACTTCTGCCTCGAAGCGAGTGATGCTGGGGAAGACGTCCGGGTGCAGGGGGTTGGTGTGCTGGAACCTGGGGGGGAGGAGGGTGAGGGAGAAGCGAGGGGAGAGGAGGACACATGAACAGGGAAATGAAAAGGCGGACGAACAAGATTCGGAGGCTGCAGGATGTTATTCCGTGCATAAATCTCTCCAGTCCACAGCCATGTATGAGAGATGTGTCTGCATGGACGTGTCTGCGTGGACGTGTCTGCATGGAGGTTTTTGAGAATTCTCAACAACACCCTGAGAGATGTATGCATGGACGGACGGACTGAGGGATACAAGATTCCGAGGCTGCACTGCAGAACGTGTCATGGAAGCAACAGGTCATGCCACACAGCTAGCCCTCCCTAACCCCCTTGCAAGTTTCGCCCCCATCCCCCCCCCCCCACACCATGCGCACTCACATGGTATAAGCATCGGCTATCAGCTTCATATGCTTCTCGTACGACTCCCCGCCCACATAGCTGATGGAGCAAGCAGAGAGGGCGGGAGAGTGGGGGGAACACGGGGATGAGAGAGGGGAGGACTTTTGAGGCGCCTCAAAAGTCGGAACACGGGGATGAGAGAGGGGAGGGGAGGGGGGAGGGAGGGAGGGAGGAAGCGGAACGAGATTCGTGTGGCTCTCTCGTATGACCTCCCCGCCCGCCCACATGGCTGATGGGGGAAGCAGAGAGGGGAGAGACATGGGAATTGAAAGAGCCGAGGGAAGGGGGCTGAGAGAGCGGAGAGAGGGGGGCGTTAGGAAGCGGGGAGACAGTTTCACGTGACTCGCATACGACTCTCCGCGGCCACATGCATACACTCAAAAGGAGAGCCTTACTCATGTGACTCGCATACGACTCTCCACGGCCACACGCATACACTCAAAAGGAGAGCCTTACTCATGTGACTCGCATACGACTGTCCACGGCCACACGCATAGCATACACTCAAAAGAAGAGCTTTACTCATGTGACTCGCATACGACTCTCCGCGGCCACATGCATACACTCAAAAGGAGAGCTTTACTCATGTGACTCGCAAACGACTCTCCGCGGCCACAGGCATACACTCAAAAGGAGAGCCTTACTCATGTGACTCGCATACGACTGTCCACGGCCACACGCATAGCATACACTCAAAAGAACAGCTTTACTCATGTGACTCGCAAACGACTCTCCGCGGCCACAGGCATACACTCAAAAGGAGAGCTTTACTCATGTGACTCGCATACAACTCTCCGCGGCCACATACATACACTCAAAGGGAGAGCTTTACTCATGTGACTCGCATACAACTTTCCGCGGCCACACGCATACACTCGAAAGGAGAGCTTTACTCATGTGTCTCGCATACGACTCTCCGCGGCCACACGCATACACTCAAAAAGAGAGAACAGGAGCTTTACTCATGTGCCGCCACATGGGAGGGAACAGGAGACGGAGGGAACAGGGGAGGGAGGGACCAGGGGAGGGAGGGACCAGGGGAGGGAGGGACCAGGGGAGGGAGGGACCAGGCGAGGGAGGGACCAGGGGAGGGAGGGACCGGGGGGAGGGAGGGACCAGGGGAGGGAGGGACCAGGGGAGGGAGGGAGGTGACGGACGGGGTGGGAAGGGAGAGGGGAGAGAAGGAGGAAGAGGGAGAAATTGCATCGTTGACACATCACTGCTAAAGCAAGAACTGTGAAACAGGGAGAAGAGCCAAAGTGCCTCCGTCAACACCTATGCACTCCACTCCACTCCACTCCACTCCACACACCCTACCCTCCTCCCTCACCTTCACCCCCGCCTCCCCCCCATCTGCCCCCCTCCCCAACCCCTGCCACTCACACAGTCCCCGAGTAGCGCCCCTGCCACGCCTTGTGCTGGTCTCTTAAAGCCCGCATCTCCCCCAGCACCTCCCCTCTTCTCTGAATCCATATCTTCCCCCCTCCCTTCCCCTCCCTTCTCCTCCCTCCCCACATCCCCCTCCCCCGGTGCACCACGTCACTCACACAGTTCCCGAGCAGCGCCCCTGCCACGCCTTATCCTTGTCTCTTAAAGCCCGCATCTCCCCCAGCACCTCCTCCGCCTCTGCACCCACGTCCGGCAGCCTCTTGCGCCACTGCGCGCGCTCCCTGCTGCTGCTGCCCCCGACAATCTGCGCCCTGGCCTGCAGGGGGAAGGGGGAAGAGGGGAGTGCGGGAGGGAACATGGACGAGCGATAACGAGTGGCCTTGGTAGCCGCTATACCCAAGCACCTCCCCTCTGCAGACTGCACCCACGTCTGGCAGCCTCTTGCGACACTGCCCGCGCTCCCTGCTGCTGCTGCTGCTGCTGCTGCTGCTGGTGCTGCTGGTGCATGTTATCATGCGTGAAATTCCACCCATGCCATCATGCGTACCTTGTCCTGCTGCTCTTCCATATAAGCCTCTTCGCCTGGGAGGAGCCTGAGGCACTTTAGAGTCGACTCAAAAGCATCAAGCATACCTTGTCCTGCTGCTCTTGGATGAACGCCTTCACGCCTGGAAGGAGCCTGAGGAGAGAAAGAGGAAGGCGTACAAAGAGAGCGAGATGTGGATGTGTGTAAAAGCGAGCGAGAAAGCTTGGAGCGAAAGGGGGTGAATGAACTCAACTCATGGATAAATGAACGAGAGGTGCTTTTTTTTCTTTTAAAGCGCGCGACTACAATGGCGTCAAGGTTCAAAGGACCTTGAGACTCGCCAGGGCGAAACGAACCACCCGAGTCCGAAAACTCCGGGCGAGGTTCAATCAAGGTCCTTTGAACCTTGACGCCAATGTAGACGCTCGCTTGAAGTGAAAGGAACGTAAGTACAAGGCCTGGCAGATGGGTGGTTCACCTGATTAGCGAGAAGAAGAGGGCAGTGAGAGTCGGTACGAGGCCTGGCCGATGGGTGGGTGCACAAGGATGAAGGCCAATGGGAGGGATGGGATGGGACGGTTTTTAGGCGCCTCAAAACAAGCCAATGGGAGGGATGGGATGGGATGGGACGGATGAGAGGGATGCGAGGGCATGTGATGAGCTGGAGCGGCATTCCTGTGCACACAAACAAGCGCACAACGACAACGGCACCATACAGCCTCCGTCCGACTAGCATCGTGGCTTCTGCTCCGAACTGGCGGGTCTACGAGCGGGTCTACGAGCGCTATGCGCGGCTCTATGCGCGGGTGTATGCGTGGGACAACGAGCGAGCAATATTCTCTCGATATTCGTCTCCGCGCACCTTTAGACCGGATCTGCGCGCCAGCAGCGCCCGCGACTTGCGCGAGTTTTCCCCCGACCACCGCCGCGAGCAGCGCCGCCACTAGCAGCTGCAGCGGCTCGACTCGGCCCAGGGCCTCGTTCGCCGCGCCACGCCACTCCTGCGCCGCGGCGAGCGCGGCGTGCGCGCGCGCTTCGATCACGCCCCAGTAGCCGTTATCGGACCAGTTGTTCATGGGGCAACTGCCGCCTGGGACGGCGCCATAGTGCGGAAGCGCCGCGGCGGGAGGTGTTAATCGGTCGGCGAATAGGAGCACGAGGAGGAGGGGGAGGAGGATAGGGAAGGCGGTGCGGGAAAGGCGCGGAGAGGAGTTTTGAAGGGAGCGGGATTCGCGGATTGGAGGGGAGATAGCGAGGGAGGAGAGAGGTGGGAGAGGAGAAGTGATAGCAGGTGCCATGACTGGGGCGGGAAGGAGATGAGATGCGGGGGATAACGGGAAGATAACGAGAAACGAAGATTCTCCGGATTTCAGGGAATGAGGGTGCTAGGCGAAAGTTGGCTGAGGCTAGACACATGTGAGATGCCTTTGCGCCTCGCAACGCTAATAAACAGTGCGAAAAAACCCGTTCCGTCGTCGCATCCCGGACGGATGCGCCAAGTGAATGACAACCTAGTGATCGGCGGAAAAAGCAGGGGATCAACCTCGAGGTTGTCCTGTCTAGTGAAGTTGGTCCTGTCCTGTCCTGTCCTGTGTAGGAGCCACGACGTGACGTGGAAAACTTTGTTATCTTCGAGGCAGGATCCTTGCTCAACACGGAAATAGACGCGCTGTAGAGTGGCAATTTCTGGTCACTTATGCCAGGATGATACCTCCACACTCGCCCAGAGTCCAAAAGATAATATTGATTTATAGCGGACTAAGCTGGACTCCCAAATAAACAAACCTGGCTGTAAGCGGGTGAGCAATAAACGAGATCTCTCTATACCAGGAATATTTTAGCACCAAGTGCTAGGATCTTATGTGTAAATTTTTAGAGCACGGTGAGCCTCGTTATACAAGCTAATAACTGAATCGAGACTTTCTCCATCATTTGCCGCAACCACAACCACAATTTCTCCGCGCCGCGCCACTGACTCGTTGTCGTCAGAGCCGTGTGTCTCTGCCATCGCGCCAAATCTCTTCAACGCGCTTCGAGGCCAACTCACATCCATACATAGTCGAACCAGGAATTACCAGAAATGCTCAAATTATGCCAGGCGTTGTGTGCATCTGTACTCAAGCCAATCGTAGGGTTTCTTTCCGATGCCCGACACGAGTTTAGGGTTGATGCCTCCCGAAGTACAACCAGGTTCCCTGTGGGAGTTTACTCTTGGGCTGCCCAGAAACGATTTGATTGGCTTGAATATAAGGGCGGGTCCAAATATTTCACACCCTATTCATTTCCCGAGGACAAGTGCGCGAATTTACCGTAACTCGGGACGCTCGACGCATGTGAAGGTACATGTACCCCAGTCAAGACTCGTTTACGATTCGAGTGACGGTAGGTGTACTTTGGGGGCGAGTAGACAAGCCGCGCTTGACGAGAACAAGGCGACCTCGCGAACAGCTCGTGTGGCGCAACGGCAAATCGCGCCTGCCACCCAACCCAGCACGAAACATCCGTTTTGCGAGTTGCGACAATTGGTGACTACGATTTGGGGTATCTGGGGCGAACCGTTTTCTGCAACGCACCCCGTTGGCACCAGTTTCCATTTTCATTCGCAATATGGGACGCGGTTAGGGGGAGAAACTATTTTGTACCCGAGTTCGTAAAAACGTGTCCAAAAATCCCAATTGAACTATTTGGACCCGCCCGAAGTGCGAAACAGCTTTGGCATAATTTGAGTTCAGGCGATGTTGTTTGCTCCTCCCATCAAGATTCCCACAAGCATCGCTTGAATCCACATTCCACACCCCCTCAATTCGCAACCATTCGCTGCTGCTAGGCAACAGCCGCAAGTCACCAATTACCGCTGCCCACTGCCGCCTCCAGCGGCACTGCGTGCTGCAGACGCAGCCGCGGGAGCAGCCGCGGGAGCAGCCGCGGCTGACGTCTATTCGAAAGGCACTTGAGCTTTCGGGAGATCAGCAGAGCAGCACCTCGCTTGCCACCCAGGCCCTTTGAATCACCACGCGTCGGCTTCAGAGCTTTTATGCACTTTCCAGTCCAGTGTTTGCCATTCTCGTATCACTATCGACTTTCGGTCTCCATATTCCTGCCAGTAGATCTCGGATCATTGACTTTTGAGTCGACCCAAAAGTCATCTCGGATTAGGAGCCATCCGCCGTGCAGAAAGATCCTTTACCTTGTCCGAGTCCCTAATAGCCTTTCCCATACGGGGCGTCGTCACGGTTCATCCTATTTCAGAGGCCGCGGTTACATCTCGCAAGCAAGTCTGCCTCTTCCCGTGTGGCCGTACGCGGCCTCGCCGTGACGTTTCAACCACCGGGCAGAAGCTACTACCACTTAGCTTGAAGCTACTACCACGTGCGTCGGCGACCTAAAGGTCTTTATTCAGCCAGAGCTCGGCGGAGCCCGAGCGCGCCAAGCAGCGCATCCCGCTGCTAACTGCGGCAAACGAGCGCCACGACCCGGGATCTCTGACAGGCCTCGAGAGTTTCGCCGGGGAGCACCGCGCATGGTGAGACGGGAGATCGTCATTCCATTTCCGTCGCATTTTTCGCGCCATGCTGTGTCCTTTTTCTCGCAACTTCTGATGGATCTCCAATGGCCGATGTCTGCGACTGTCGTTAATCCGTCGCTAGTCCGTCGCTAATTCGTCGGCAACCCGTCCGGCGTGCGTTTCAGGGCTTCGCAAGGCTCTTCGGCGGGCACGATCAACCCAAGGTGGCAGCAGCGAAGGTACGTGCCGATTCGAGCCTGCTTTCTCTCATCAAATGAGCGTACTACTCGATCCGCTCGTAGACCAGTCGTCTTTATAACCGGCTCCTGATGCGTAACTCTTACATCTTGTTCCACAACGGCCTGATTAATCGCGTCACCAATGGCACTTTACTCTATCGCGTATGCTTGCAGGAAGCGTCTCCGCAACCAGCTGGCGCTGACGTGCCCTACTGGAAGAGGCTTCCGAAGCGGTACGAGCAGTTGAAGCGGAAGGCGGCGGAGGTGCGACGGCGGAGGGAGCAGCAGGAGAAGCGCTCCAAGCAGGCGGCACTGCTGCAGGAAAAGGCGCAGCAGAGGGTCAAGGAGCGGCAGGAGAAGAAGCTGGTAAAGAAGCAGCAGCAGCAGCAGCAGCAGAAGCCGCAAGCAGAACAGAAGCAGCAGCAAGTGCCTTCGCAGCTGCAGCAGCACCAGCAGCGGCTTTCGATCCCGAAGATGGACTTTAGTGAACAGGTTGCTTTAGGGACAGCTGGTAACGAGCATGCTTGTATGGAGGATCTGCTGAGCCCCCGGAGTGTCTTCGATAGTGCTCGTTCGATGGAGCAGGGTCAGGAAGCTGAAGCTTGAAAATAGTTTGGTTCTTTATATGGCTGGAGGGGTCTAGTGTGGTAGGATGGGATGGGATCATGGTACTGGTGAAATAAGAGGTTGACTAGAATGCTTGGGTTTACATGAGTAGGGGCAATAATATGGGTGTCACCTAGATTTATCCAGTACATGCACCAATGTTATAGTCAATCTGTAACAATACGATATATTGGTGCGTTCTAAGAGACTAGAAACATGAATCATCTCTCTGCTGCATGCATGTCTTCTTGCGAGCAACCAAGGTCCTTTCCATTACAAGCATATTTTCACTATAAAGTAAAAGCTGTCAAATGTAACTTACGGTATGTAATTACTGTAGACTATACTGGATTGCGCTTTAGAGGGTACAACCCCTAGTCTTTATACCCCTGTATCCTTCTATTCTACTCACTACTCATTTTGATATGGTATCATAGTAGGTTCGCCCCCCCCCTAGCCGGCCCACACTTCCGCCCTAGGCCCTAGCCGCCGTCACGCCCGCCCCTAGCCGTCGCTGGCAGGATACAGGTAAAGGTGAGCGGGAATGCTGCTGAGTAGAGATTCTTCACGTGACGCGTGTTTGTCGCATTGATGGGTTTTGAGGCGGGGTATTTTGGGGGTAATTTCGAGGAAACTAGTAGGGGCAATGTCTCAAAACTTAGGACACTAGCTTAGTTAGGAAGCTAGGAGACTAGGAGGCCGCCATGGAATGGCGGGCGGAAAGTAGATCTAGGAGTGTGAGGAGAAAAGTGTCGACAAAAGAAGAGAATCGATTAGGAAGAGAGAGGGGTACAAGGAGGGGATTGTACCCTCTACAGAAAGGTTCAATAACAACTATCAAGCCTATATTACTTATATAATCTTGACACACCCCCTAGGCTTGATAGTCACACACCCACCCAACACACCCCCTAACCCCGCACACTCTCAAGCTCGTGCTTAGCCGGGTATCTGACCCTCGTGCTAAGCGTTGACACCCCCAGGCGAGAGGCAGCCGACGGCGTCTGGGCGGCTCAGCGACAAGCAGCGGCGGAGCTTTGGCTCAAGGCGGCTGTGTCGCTGACGGCAGGCGGCGACTGCCGCGGCTGAGGGCTCTCGGCGGTGTGGCAACGTCTGGGCAGAAGACAGCAGCTGCGACAGGAGGAACGGAAGACGCAGGGGGAAGGGAGAATTGGGGGGGGGGGGGGGGGGGGGGGGGGGGGGGGGGGGGGGGGGGGCGAGGCAAGTCTTCAGCGACGCGCCATAAATGGCGCGGCGCTTACAGGCGGGAGGACGGCGTTTTGAGTGACGCCCGTGGCTGTCGAGCGGGCGGCAGGTCCGGCGGCGCCACAGAGGTCGCTCGGCCGGCCGTAGCCCGACGATGCCGTCGGCTGCCCTAGACACCGCCACAGCACGACGTCAATGCCGCAGCGGCGAGGCGGACAAGCGACGGCTGCACCATGAGCCCGCGGCGGC
This sequence comes from Closterium sp. NIES-67, assembly GCA_027943415.1. Taxonomy (NCBI): domain Eukaryota; kingdom Viridiplantae; phylum Streptophyta; class Zygnematophyceae; order Desmidiales; family Closteriaceae; genus Closterium; species Closterium sp. NIES-67. The sequence continues at coordinate 53,591 of BQMB01002224.1, read as the reverse complement.
ATCTCGTAACGGCCGTCACAGCGGCACGAAGACGAGAAGCTGTCACGGTGGCGCGACAGCAGAAGGCCGCCACGGCGGCAGGATAACAAGTGGCTGCCACGGCGGCAGGGTACCGAAGGGCCGCGACGGCGGCACATACGCGAACGGTGAAAACACGCAGCGGAAGCGCAGGGAGCAGGCCCAGTAACGGCCTGCTCTGATACCATCTCAAAACTTAGGACACTAGCTTAGTTAGGAAGCTAGGAGACTAGGAGGCCGCCATGGAATGGCAGACGGAAAGTAGATCTAAGAGTGTGGGGAGAAAAGTGTCGAGAAAGAAGAGAATCGATTAGGAAGAGAGAGGGGTACAAGGAGGGGATTGTACTCTCTACAGAAAGGTTCAGTAACAACTATCAAGCCTATCAATTATATATTACTTATATAATCTTGACACAATGGACATTGCATTTAGGGTCGATATGCCGTAACCCCTGTGAACTCAGTGTTCGCATAAAATATAAAAGTTTTAAAGTGTTCACACTTTCAAAATTGTGTATTGTGAATGCGAAGCTGCTTGTAACGCAATCTAATGCATCGTCGAAGCGCGCTATTCGCTCTTCTCCAACCATATAATGGGGTTGGAGGTCATTCTTCCTCCACCCATGCTTTTCATTTTTCCCAGCTCAAGTTCAATTGAGTTCCCATCCTGCCTTTTTCGCTCCGCCACTCTGGCGAAGTTGAAAACTCTCCCTCGCGGGGAAGCACCCTCCCAGCTTATCGCAGATATCCCCACGCATAACCTGGCAGCCATGGCCCCTCCTAGCACCCCGGCCAATCGTGCTGAAAATCCGGCCGTCGACACTCCGAATAATTCGGAACCCGAGAAAAACGCCCGTAAAATGGCGGGTGATCGCGGCAACAAGCGTCGGGCAGAGGGCGACCTAGCCCCTTCTGCCCTCGACGTGTTGCTGCGCAGTGGCGAGGTCCACCAAGTTGAGCTTGGTGGGCCACGCGCCAGCGAGCAGCAGGAGACGCACGCTGCGGATGGCGCGTCTCCTGCTGACGCCAGCGCGCAGAAGGCGCCGAACGGCAGAGCGGGCCCCGCGCGTCAGAACAAGCGAGGCCACGGGGCGGCCTCGTCCAGCGCGCCAACACCTGCCGCCCCTGCTTTGACCAACGAGCAAGTGGCGGCACTGCTGGCGCTGTTACAGCAAAACACACCCACGGTTACAGCAGCTGCGACTACAATTTCTGCCTCGACTAAAATTGAAGCAAAAAAGGAGTCGTCGCGTTACGTTCGTCCTTCCAAGACCGCCCGCGTCGAGAAGGAGCTCGCCGCTGCCACGCAAGACAATGCCAAGGAAGACAGTGACTCCGACAACGAGGCTGGTGAGGCTCATACACACACAATTTTTTTCGCACCCACCGAGCACCTCCCACCTCTTCCTTTCTCTAACCCAACCATCCCGGCATCATCGTTCAACAACGCTGGGGTACGCGAGCAAGCCGAGTTCCTGGAAGACCTGCGAGCATACCTGAAGCACGCGGAGCACAAGGTGCACCACGGCGACACATCGAGCTCGCTCGAATACTTCGAGGCGGCGTACGCGCTCATCGCCAAGTGCTTCGAACTCCTCCAAGTCGCCGACGCCTCTGACTTCAAGACGGCACACCACTTCAAGCTCTACCAAGAGAAGAGTGTCCTCACCTCACGCCCCTTCAAGCAAGCAGTTGCAGACGTTGCGGCAATGAAACGCGCGCAAGGCTCCTATGGCCGTGGCCATCCCGTTGGAGGCCGCGGCCCTATGGGCTTTGGAGGGAAGTTTGACCCTCCACCGAGCGGCGCCCAGAGGGGCTTCCGAGGCGCTTGCTTTCACTGTGGCCAGCTGGGCCACATGGCAAACAACTGCACTGGAAATGGGAGCGGGTCACAAGGGCCCGCACCCCTTGTGTGAAAAGTAAATGAGGATTTTTTTGTGGACTTCGGAGTAGGTGCCACTGCACCATGGGGTGCTTAGGGCCGCTGGCCATTCCCTCGCTGGGAATTAGAATGAAAAGGCCGCTGGCCAAACCCGATAGAGGGTATGAGTATAGGCCATGGGCCAAGCCCCAAGGGGGGAGACAACATTTTTGACCTGCCTCGGTAGTGGCACCCTTGGAGGTGCCGGTTCTTTTCGTTTCATCATCTTTTTAAAAGATAGAATCCCTGTTGGACAGTGGCCAAGGCTCGAGACTCGAAGCTCATGGGCCAACCTTTTCAATTCTTGTTGATCTCATTTCTTAAAATATTATTGAGAACCCCACTCTGAAAAAAGGCCTCACAATGCCTTGGGACCTCACAAGGCAGCTCCGTTCTTGGAGCCTAGGAACCTATCTTGGGCGCCCTTGCCATCCAAGCCTAACCTAGAAGAAGGCACGACCAAAAAATGGGTGCGGCCACATCAAGGCACATGAAACCAAACACTTTGTTGGGCCTACAAGGTCTAGGGCAAGGTACATAACTAGCCTTAGCTTCCGTCCCATCACACGCTCTTTGACAAGCCATTGGAGGGATTTGGCTTACTGAAACATGCGATGCTTCGCAAGAGAAAGATGGTGCGAGCGAGAAAGAGAGAGAGAAAGAGAGAGAGAGAGAGAGAGAGAGAGAGAGAGAGAGAGAGAGAGAGAGAGAGAGGGGAGAGAGAGAGAGAGAGAGAGAGAGAGAGAGAGAGAGAGAGAGAGAGAGAGAGAGAGAGAGAGAGAGAGAGAGAGAGAGAGAGAGAGAGAGAGAGAGAGAGAGAGAGAGAGAGAGAAAGAGAGTGAGAGCGAGAGAGAGAGTAAGAGAGAGAGAGAAAGAATGAGAAAGAAAGAGAGAGAGAAAGAGAGAGAGAGAGAGAGAGAGAGAGAGAGAGAGAGAGAGAGAGAGAGAGGAGAGAGAGAGAGAGAGAGAGAGAGAGAGAGAGAGAGAGAAAGAGAAAGTGTGAGAGAGCCCGAACGTGAGAAAGCAACATCGAAAGTGCGCGCGCGGTAGCGCAGCATGCGACCGGCTGCCGGGCCAGATACACATTGCCCTAGTCCCTTACATTCGTATCATATCAGGCACCGGCCTTCACGGATACATCCCTGGCTTAAAAAAAAAAAAAAAAAAAAAAGAGCTCACGATCACGTTGGTGGACTTCGCGCTCACTCTACCCAGCATTTACGGACCTTACCCCATTCTTTTGTTGGATTCCATTTGTAGAACTACTCACATATGACCTTACAGGGCTTGGTGATCCCTTTGAAAACGCAGTGACGGACCGGACGGTCTCAACCATGCGCAGGCGCCTGCGAGACGCACTACCGTGGTGGCGTTCGTGGTGCACCAGTAGCTTGATCATATCAGTCATTGACAGAGGCTACTAGATGCCTTGGAAACAAGGGCCCCCACATTTTTTCCGGAGCACCAATCATGCGGGGGCCCAAATTCACGAGGCATTTACGAAGTCCGCCATCGCGGATCTCCTCCAAACCGGCGCTGCAGCAAAGGTGCCAGAATCAACGCTCACATGCGTCAGCCCTGTCAACATTGTGGAACAGCACGACAAATGTCGTCTCATCCTCGATCTACGCAAGGTCAACCAGGAGCTGCAAATTCCCGAATTCAAGTACGAGGGACTCAGTCGTGTCGCAGAGTTGGCGCGTGCAGGCAATTGGATGTTTTCAATCGACCTGAAGTCTGGCTATCACCACGTCGACATTCAACCGTCGTGTTGGAAATTCCTGGGTTTTCAATTTGGCGGGCACTCATACTATTTCCGCTCACTTCCGTTCGGACTGGCTACAGCACCGTTCATCTTCACGCAGTTGATCAAGCAGCTCGCGCGCCGCTGGAGAACAAGGGGAGTGCGTGTCATACCGTATGTGGACGATATCCTCTTCCTTTGTCATTCGGAAGCCGACGCCCGGGAAACTTGCAACCACATTATTGGTGATCTTTGCAAGGCGGGCCTCGTGATCAACGCCAAGAAATCCCACCTTCAACCAACCCAGCGCTTACGTTTCCTGGGCTTGGAACTCGATACCAAAGTCGGCCAATTCTCTGTAGGTCTGGAACGGCGTGGCACACTGCAGGCTACTATCCAGTTGCTCCTGGAAGCCGGACGCAGCCAGTCCAAGGTCCCCGTCCGGCACGTCATGCGGGTTACTGGTATGCTTGCTTCGATGGCTCTTGCACTTGGGGCCACTTCTAGGGCATTCAGCCATGCCCTGCTGCAGACCATCAACGACGCTCCTTCCTGGAATAGCAGAGTATCGCTCTCATCTATCGCCTGCGAGGAGTTGGAATTCTGGTCAACCGAGTTTGACCACTTCAATGGTGCCCCATTTCATGTGCGCTGTAGCTACGACGCTGTAATTCACGTTGACGCGAGCAGCCATGGCTGGGGGGCTACTCTCAACACGTTCTCTGGCAACCTTTATGAAGCCAGCATGAACATGCCCACCGCTTTGCGACACACGTCCTGTATCCGTCCAGAGATTGAAGGGGTTCTATGGGCACTGCAAACATACATCGACCAACTCCGAAACAAGTATGTGCTCATACGCGTGGATAATCAGGGAGTTTTCTTCATATTGAAGAAGGGTGGCTCACACAGCTCTGATCTCACCATCGCTTGCAAGGAGATCATTCGCACGTGTACTACCCACCGAGTTCGCCTCATGATGGAGTGGATCCCTCGCGAACTCAACACGCATGCGGACGAGCTTTCCAAGATACTCGATCGCGATGACTACACGTTGAAAATGCCGTGGTTCAACATCCTTGATCGGCGATGGGATCCCCATTCCATTGATCTCTTTGCCAATGCTAGCAATGCCAAGCTGCATCGTTTTTGTTCCGAAAACCAGTACCCCGCGGCTACGGCGATCAACGCTTTCACGATCTCTTGGTCGGTAGAGCACGTCTTTGCCTTCCCCCCACCTTAATTGATCCTCGCCGTCCTCCACCATGCGCAACGTACACACGCTTTTCTCACCCTGGTACTTCCCCACCGGCCCGGCGCCAGCTGGTGGCCACTCCTCCAACCCTCACCGCCAGCCTGGGCTAGCCCCATCAAAGCTCACATCCGACTCACGCACGGAAGCCAATGCTTAGCCCCAGGCACACACACTAGTGCCTTCTCCGGCTCTGGTCTACCTGATAGCCTCATGCTCGCTCTGCAAGTCGCGTTTCCCTAATGTCTGCCTCCCCGCCTGTATCGCAAACAGATCTAATCCCAACCCTGCAACGCGAGCTGCTCTCGGTCATGGCACAAACATGCGCACACTCTACAATTCGAACTTACAAACCGTACTGGCAGCAGTTTTGTTCCTTCTGCATCAAGGTCAACCTCCCCTTCCTGCCAACCGCGGACATGACACTCGCCTTGTACCTTGTCTATGCAATTCGAAACAAGGCCTCTCTCTTAGTGTTACAACTCACATGCTCGGCCGTCAGCTTCGCTCACTGCATGATCGGAGCATCCTGCCCCAGCACTGGCCCCTTCACGTCACAAGTTCGAGAATTCGCCAAGCGACAGTGTCCCCGGCCCAATCGGACCAAGGAACCGGTCTCTTTACATCAAGTGCACGATATGGCTACTCACTTCATCGGTGCTAACGACCCGGCCACCTTCCAGAAAGGTCTCATTCCCCTTCTCATGTACGTCGGATTTTTGCGTTACTCCGATCTCGTGGCCATCAACTGGGAGGATATCCAGTTTGAGGATGACGTAATGTGGTTGCTCATCCCGTGCTCCAAAACGAACCAGGCAGGTCAGGGCTCATGGGTTCCTGTTGCTGCCATCCCAGGACCCCTCTGCCCTGACCGATGCACCAAACGCTTCATCCGGTTGGCAGGCTATGGACCCACCACTCCCGAACCCTTAATCCGGGTGTTCGGCGTGGCCGCAGGCGGCGTCCCTACCAGCAAACCGCCATCATACACCACCATACGCATCTGGTGCAAGGAGGCTTTCCAGTCCATCGGCTTAGGTGAGCATCACCTCGGCACCCACTCCTTTTGCAAAGGCGCTGCGACCGTCGCTGCCCACGGAGGCGTAGCGGACCGGCTCTTCAAACGTCTTGGCTGATGGCGCAGCGACACGGCCAAAGAAATGTATGTCACACCCGCCGTCGACCAACTAGTTGCGGCTTCCCGCAACGTACAGACCCTCGGGTCGGCACCATCCCCGGCACAATATTCTCGAGCTCTTGCACGCCACTGACAGCCATCTCCCTCCATGTCTCAGGTCAACCCAGTGGAATGAGAACGATGCCATTTGCACTACAAGTAGCAAGCTTTCTCAATATATAAAATTTTAAAGTGTTCACACTTTCAAAATTGCGTATTGTGAATACGAAGCCGCTTGTAACGCAATCTCAGGCATCATCGAAGCGTGCTATTTGCCCTTCTCCAACCATATAATGGAGTTGGAGGTCATTCTTCCTCCACCCACGTTTTCATTTTTCCCAGCTCAAGTTCAATTCCCGCCCACCCAACCTGCTTTGTCTACCCTCTTCAGCATGCACCGCTTCGGTGGATCATCCTCGCCATAGACATATCCCTCCTAGTGTAGAAAGTTTATGCTAATATATGAATATATTGGGAACTCTTTGTACTTGATGCCAGTGGAATGAGAACGATGCCATTTGCACTACAAGTAGCAAGCTTTCTCAATACAAGAATGACTAGAAACAAGGGTGAACAAGGAAGACATAGGGTTGGAGTTGTACCCTCTAAGAACACACACCTATCTAGCCTATAACTTCTACATACAAATATATGTATAAGTTGACACACCCCCTAGGCTAGATGAGGGGTAGTGCTGAGCAAGAAGCACACAACTCAGGGTGGCACTACTAGTCCAACCTTTGAGACAGGGGTCCAAAGACCAGTTAGCAAGAGTACAAACAAGACAGGAGCAAACCAGAGCAGCACTACTTGTCAAAATACTAGAATGAATAGAAACAAGAGAGAACAAGCAAGGTATAGAGTTGGGTTGTACTCTCTAAGAACATACACCAATTCTAGCCTATAACTTCTATATGCAGAATGTATGTATAAGATGACACACCCCGTAGGCTAGATAAGGGGTAGTGCTGAGTAAGAAGCACACAGCTCAGGGTGGCACTACTAGTCCAACCTCTGAGATAGGGGTCCGAAGTCCAGTCAGCAAGAGTATAAACAAGATAGGAGCAAACCAGGGCGGCACTACTAGTCTGGCCACTGGGAGAGGAGCCACAAGGCCAGTCTGAAAGATATATATAAAGAGGAGTACACAATCAAGGTCCTAGCAAGTGAGAGTCTATAGGAACTAGACCAAGCTGCAAGCAGTGCCGCTGATGATCTTTAGGCACAAGCGCCTTAGTAAATATATCAGCTGTGTTGGCACCGGAGGCCAAGTGTACTACGCGGGCCTGGCGGCGCTGCTGTAGCTCAAGCAGGAGGAAGTACCGCAGCTGGATGTGCTTCACTCTGCCCTCAAGTTGAGGCTCACAGGTGGATCATGGCCCTGTTGTCAATGTACGGGACCGGGGCAGAGCTAGGCCGCTCACCTAAGTCGGTGAGCAAGAACGTCAGCCAGCGGAGCTCCTGTGCCGCCATGGCACCGGTGTAGATCTCAGCCTCACAGATAGACAGGGCAATAGACGACGAGCGGGTGGACCTCCACAACACAGCACCTGCACCAAGGCTAAAGCAGTAGCTGTGGGAGGACCTGAGGGTCTCAGCGTCGTCTGCCCAAGAAGCGTCTGTATGCCCAGTGAGGACCACCAGCCTGCGTCCTCCTAGCACTAGCCCCATGCCCGATGTACTCGCTAGATAACGCAAAACCCTCTTAACGGCGAAGGGCGGACACCGGCGGCAACTGCTGCTGCTACACGAGCAGGCGGAGCTCAGGGTGGCGCCCCGGGTGGCGCGTGATGCGGGCGTGCTGGCCAGCGCTAAGACCGGGCGCTGGCCGCTGCAGTCCGTGCCGTCCGCGCGCAGGCGCATAGACGCCGCCACGGTGGCACGACGGCGCCATCACGGCAGCACGACATGGCCATGGTTGCGGCGCAGAAAGGACAGGAGGGAGGAGCAGACTTTGCCGAAGCGTGATGAGCACGCCCGAGCAGACGGACCTGCTAAGAAACCATGTTAGAATACTAGAATGAATAGAAACAAAAGAGAACAAGCAAGGTATAGAGCTGGGTTGTACTCTCTAAGAACATACACCTATTCTAGCCTTTAACTTCTACATGCAGAATGTATGTATAATTTGACACTACTAGTCCGACCACTAGAAGAGAAGCCACAAGGCAAGTCTGCAAGGTATATATAAAGAGGAGTACACAATCAAGGTCCTAGAAGGTGAGAATCTACAGGAACTAGACCAAGCTGCAAATAGTGCCGCTCATGATCTTAAGGCGGGAGTGCGGGGTGACCTAGGCGGTGGTGCCACAGAAGCGACGGGTGAGTGAGCGACCGACACGAGCAAGCCGAAGCGACCTGGGTAGACGCAGGACCAAAGGAGGACGTGCCCACCCGGGGGGAAGCAGCGTACAGCGTAAACAGGCCAGACACCGGGTCCCGGGGGAACATCACAAGGGGGGCACCTGAGGCGGCCTCGGTACAGACAGCGTACGACTCATGACCAGGGAACGTAGTGGTGACACCGAGGTCCTGAAGACAGCCGACACCAACTAAGATCCTGGAGAATGAAGGGATGTGCAGGCTTGTAAGGGAACCTGAGGGGACTGCTAGACAGGGAAGGGTAGTGTAGCTGCGAGCAACGACAGGACCAGAGGAGGGGTCAGCAAGTGCGACAGCAGTAGGTGCGGCAAGCGGCATGAAAGTGGCATGGTCGCGGAAGAAACAGGCCGACGCACCGGAGTCAAGTGTGAAGGACAGCGAAGTAGTAGCGGCAGACGAAGGAGGAGCGAGTGTGGAGCCTAGGCTAGACAAAGGAAACGGTCTTACGCCTGACGCAGTAGGGGAGTCTGGACTACACACAGGTGTCACGCCTAAGCTAGAGAAACACAGGGTAATAAGATCCAAACACACTAGAAGCGTCCGCATACAGAGAATGCAGGGCATAACTAATCTGATCCACGTCTAAGTAAAAAAAAGGCCTACCATGGTGCAGCAGACTGGGCCAGTCAGGGAGGTCTAGGGCCAGGCGGAAGCGGAAACGGAAGAGGTCGTCGAGGCGGCGGAAGCAGCGGGCGGTCGGGTGCGGGCGGCGGCACACGGTGCCACGGAGGGGCCAGGTTTGGAGCTGGTACTGGCAGCTCACAGCACTGAAGCCGCCGGAAGATGCCGAGTTGCGAGGGCCACCCTGGCAGGAGGCGGGCCCACGACTGCTGCTGCTGCTGTGGCTGTGACTGCTGCTGCCGCGACTGCTACGACTGCTGCTGCTGCTAGAAACCAGCTCCAACCCCCTCGTCAAAACCACTGTCCCCGCCACCACCACAACCACCACCAGCGCCACCACCACGCCCTCCCTTGGGGCCGCGGCGGCCTCGACGCTGGCGCTGCTGCGAGAAAGCCGCAGCTGCGGTCTCAGTGGCAAGGGCAGCCGTAGCAACCGCGGCGGAAACGTCAGCGTACGTGCACTGGGAGGGAGCACAGCCTCGAAAGATAGGGACTGCCGCAACATCGCTCGACTGAGCGATAGTGCGCTGGCGAGTCTCTATTTCAGATAGGGCAGTGACAAGGGCGGTCAGGGTGAGGTCCCCAGGGTGCTGGCTAAGGAAGTGGTCGCGGGCAGTGGCTAAGCGGTCAGGCAGGCGCATGGCAATAAGGTACAGGGTAGCGCAGAATGGTGGGGGGAACGCAGTGAGCTGGGTGTCAGTGCACAGAGGTGAGTGGCGAGGTCAGCGACACTGGGGAGGGGAATAGCATGGGGAGGATCAAGCGGCCAGCGGAGGCGGAGGCAGGGGTGAAGTAGCACGCAACTATTGCATCTAGGAAGTCCTTGGCGTTCGCGACAGCAGTGAAGCGCGGACGCCCAGACAGGGGAAGCGCATGACTAATGGTGAGCTGCGCTGCAGCATTGCGAGAATCCTAGACTGCACGAGCAAGTGCAGCAGCAGCAAAGGCTTCACTCTCAACAGTGGTGGGGTCAGCAGGGAGGGGATCAGGCGCGGAGGGGCGGGGAAGCAAGCCATCAACATGCATAGCCAGGGAGTGCCAATCCTGGCGCTGACCTGTCAGGTGCCAGGCGGCGAAGTAGATCGCGTGCCCCTCCGCATCCAGGCGAAGTACGGCGTCCGCCATCGTGCAACCTCAGCGGTGTAAGTCCACGGCGGCGTAGCGTTACGTCGGTACAGCGGCACGGGGACACTGCGGCACAGTGGCGCAGGTACTCAGTGGCACGGCGGCGAAGGGCTGGCGAGGCGCGTGAGGGGCCGGGCGGGTGCGCGAGGGGCCGGCAGGGTACGCAAGGGGCCGGCGAGTACACGAGGGGCCGGCTAGGCACGAGGGTCCGGCGGGGCGTGAGGGGTAGGCTAGGTGCAAGGGGCTGGTTAGGCGCGAGGGGCCGGCGGGCCGCTAAGGGGCTGGCACAGCGCGCTAGGGGCCGGCGGGGTACACGAGGGGCCGGCGCTGCGCGCAAGGGGCGGCGGGCACGCTAGGGGCCGGCGAGGTGCGCGAGAGGCCAGCGGTACGCTAGGGGCCGGCGGGTACGTTAGGGGCCAGCGGGTACGCGAGGGGCCGACGGGCACGCTAGGGGCCGGTGAGGTGTGCGGGGGGGGGTGGGGGGGGGGGGGGGGAAGGGGGGGGGGGGGGGGGAGGGGGGGGGGCGGGGGTAAGCTAGGGGCTGGCGGTTACGCTAGGGTCCGGCGGGTACGCTAGGGGCCGGCGGGTACGCGAGGGGCCGGTGGTACGCTAGGGGCTAGCGGGTACTCTAGGGGCTGGCGGTACGCTAGGGGCCAGCGGGTACGCTAGGGGCCGGCAGACGCGCTAGGGGCCAGCGGGGCGGTAGGCTAGGGCGAGGGGCAGAAGCGGGCGGGCAGATCTAACCTACTATGATACCATGTTAGAATGCAAGAATGACTAGAAACAAGGGTAAACAACGAAGATATAAGGTTGGAGTTGTACCCTTTAAGAACACACACCTATCTAGCCTATAACTTCTACATACAAATATATGTATAAGTTGACAGTGTGCTCTTATTGGCATGCTGCTGCTTCGCACACTTGGCCAGTACAGACCCGTTCTCGAAGCCTTTCCACCCGATTCAAAAGTCAAGGTGTCCCTTTCCTGCAAAGACAATGACCTGTGTGCTCTTGGCGTGCTGCTTCATGTACTCAGCCATAATGGATCCGCTCTTGAAGCCAGCAGAAGTAGTGTTCTGGCAGAAAGCAAGTGCGAGATGCGGAACTTAACATGTCTGCAGCAAGTCGAGTCGACAACACAACACCAAACATACACTCAGTAACAGCCCTTCACCAGTTTCTTGCAGTAAGTACCGATTTGACCGTTTGACCATCATATGCCGGCATATTCCAGCCCTTTCTGATACAAATTAGCAACACATACTGAAGGGCTTGGTGTCAAAACATATATATATATATATATATATATATATATGTCTTATAGGCTAGATAAGTGCGTACTCTTAGAGAGAACAACCCCTTAGCACAAAAGCACATTGTATCTCTCATTCTAGTCAATGTTTTAACTCTGAGATGGTATCATGCGCTAGGTTAGGTCCTCCCCGCCAACAAGCGCTTCCGCCCTAGTCCTAGCCCTAGCCGCCCGTCGCTAGCCGCCCACCGCTAGCCGCCCCTAGTCCTAGCCCTAGCCACCCTCAGCCGCCCGTCGCCTAGCGCTTGCTGGCCCCGCGATCGCCAGCCCCGCACCTGCTGGCCTCGAGCTCGCCAGCCCCGTGCCTGCTAGCCCTACGCTCGCCTACCCCGCGCCAACTGGCCCCGCCTTAGCCTGCCCCGCGCCCGCCAGCCCAGCGCCCGTCGGCCCCGCGCTCGCCAGCCCCGCACCCGCTGGCTTCACGCCTGCTGGCCCCGCACATGCTCGCTCGCGCTCGCTAGCCCCGCTCTCGCCAGCCCCGCACCCGCTGGCCCCGTGTTCGCCAGCCCCGTGCCCACCAGCCCTGTGCCCGTCGGCCATGCGTTCGCCAGCCTCGCGCCCGCCATTCCCGTGCCCGTCGGCCCCACGTTTGCCAGCCCCGTGCCCGTCGGCCCCGCGCTCGCCAGCCCCGCACCCGCTGGTCCCGTGCCTATTGGCCCCGCACCCGCTTGCCCCATGCCTGCAGGCCCCGCTTTCGCTGCCCGCGCACCCGCTGGCCCTGCCTTCGTGAGCCGCCCTGCCGCCGGCCCCGTGCTCTCCGTCACCCCTGCTGTGAGAGTACGACCCCGTTACACCACTTGGCCTTTTCTTCTTTCCTTCCCTTTTCATTTCTCTTTTTACCGCATCTCATTTGGTTTCCTATTCTTCCTTTTCCATCCACCTTTGGTTTATCCTGCTATTATAATTATATCACCGACCAGGCTTGGGATGTACTGGTGCGCTATATCTAGCGTAATCCTGCCGTAATCCCTTAAAGCCAATAGCCTCGCGTGGCTATACGCAGGGTGATTCTATCTTCTAGAAGGGTCTATTCCCTTAGGATAAGATAAACCTGGTTACCTGATGTACTCTGGAAGTATAAAAGCGCCTTGTACTGATCGATAGTGCAACCTTTCCTCGACACATTCGATCCTGTGACACCTGCGCCTCCTGGCCACGCACGTGCCAGCCCCGCGCCTGCTGGCCCAGCGCTTGCCAGCCCTGCGCCTGCTGGCCCTGCGCCTACGACTGTCCCGGTCACACTACCCCTCGCTACTACCGCCGCCTCGACGACCTTTACCAACTCCTCTTTGGTCCCACTTTGGACCCGCCGTGTGCCTGTCTTTGAGCTCGACAGGAATCAGGTTAGATCTGCTATGTATGTCATGTGTGTTGATGACTCTAGTGTGATTGGACCCTATTACCCGGTGTTGCCTAGTGTAGGTGTGTCCCCCATTTTTTAGCCTAGGTTCCCCTGCTGCAAGAGGCGTAGGACCACCTGCCATGTTTAGCCTCGGCTCCACTCTACCTCTTCCGCCTACAGCCGCTATCGCCGCGCTCTCGTTCATGCTAGACTCTGGTGTGTCCACCTGCTTCTTTCGCGATCACACTGCGCTCACATCGCTTGCTGCCCCTGCCGCTGTAGCGCTAGCTGACCCCTTCTTAGGTCCGGTAGTTGCCCCTAGCTCCACTACCCTTCCCTGTCCGGCGATTCCCTCGGGCTCTCTTACAGGCTTGCACATCCCCTTATTCTCCAGGAACCTAGTTGGTGTCGGCTGTCTTCAGGACCTCAGCGTCACCCTGGATACGAGCAGTACGCAGTCAGTACCGAGGCCGCATCTGGCCTGTTCATGCTGGACATCTCGTCCCCCTCGGTCGGAGCGTCCCCCCAGGTCGCCGCATCCTCCCAAATAGCTGCAGTCAGCTCGTGTCGGTCGCTCACCCACCCTTCACTGCTGTGGCACAACCGCCTAGGTCACCCCTCACTCCCGGGTCTGCGTCACATGTCCCATCATGGGCTTGTCTTTGGTCTCCCTGCATCGCTCCCCGCCCTCCCTCCCTTGCCTGTGCCGCCGTGCATGCCTTGCGTCGAGGGCCGGCAGCGCCGTGATCCTCACTCCTACTCACTCCCCCCTACCACTGCGCCGCTCCAGAGTCTGCACCTGGACGTCTGGGGCCCAGCCCCCGTCCCTGGGCCACGTCGAGGGCGCTACTTTCTGGTGCTCGTCGACGAGTACATGCGCTATACTTCGGTGTTTCCCTTGGAACGGAAGGTCGACGTGCCTCACGTTCTTATCTCGTGGGTCGTAGTTGCGCAAGACCACCGCGACCTCCCTATGCAGCGTCTTCACTCTGACCGTGGTGGCGAGTTTGCCTCTGGTCGGCTTGGCTAGTTCTGTCGTGCGGAGGGCATCACCCAATCGTATACCTTGCCAGACTCCTCACAGCAGAATGGGGTCACTGAGCCATGCATCGGTTTGGTCATGGAGGTGTCTTGTACCTCCATGATCCATGCTGATGCACCCCATTTTCTGTGGCCGTTCGCTTTGCGCTACGCTGCTCACCGGCTTAACCTGTGGCCACACTCCCAGCAGCTGCAAGTTTCGCCGACCCTTCTCTGGACTGGGTTCCCTGGTGACGCGTCTCTGTTCCATGTCTCGAGCTGCCTTGCTCACGCTCGTGCCTCTGTCACGGACAAGCTTACTGCCCGCATCGTCCCTTGTGTCTTCGTTGGTTTCCCCATCGACGCGTTTGACTGGCACTTTTACCACTCGTCGTCTCACCGTTTCTTTCACTCCCGCGATGTCACTTTTGACGAGCCTGTCTCTTTCTACACCCACTTTCCCCACCGCGGTCTCCCAATTTCCCCGCCCTTGTTCATGGTCCCCACCCCCTGGGTAGCCCCTGCTCCTCTTCCTCCCCGTCCTGCCTCGTCTGGTGTGTCTCACGTTACTCCCCTCTTGTCGGTTGTATCGGTCGAGGAGTCGACTGAATCCGGGGGCCCCGCGGCTTTGGTGTCACCGCCTGTCTCCGCCTCGGTGCTGGAGAGGGATCTCGTTCTAAGGGTGCTGGTTTTGGGGGTGCTAGTCCTGTGGTTACTATCGTGGCTCGTCTTGGCGGTCCTAGGGGTGGCACTGGTGTTGGAGAGGGTTCTCGCTCTGGAGGTGTTGGCGTGGAGTGTCCCGGAGGTAGCCGTGGTGCAGCAGGAGGTCCTAGTGTCAGCATGGAGTAGAAGCAGCAGCAGTCGCCGCCGGTATCCGCCCTTCGCCTCCTCGGTCTTCCCTCCCTTGACTGCCCGCGTGCGCCTCCCCCGCCTGTCTACGATCCAATGTTTCCTCCGCCAGACTTGTCTCCGACTCGTTTTCCCCGCCGTTCTTCTCCTGTGTCTCCACATGTGTCTCGTGAACCGACGCCTCCGTCCCACTTTTGGTCTCGTCGTCCCTCTTGTGCTCATCTTGTCTCTCCTGTCTAGTGCTGTCACCCTATGTTACTTTGTTCCCACGCGTCTCATCCTCCCCTCCTCCCGTCGCCTCCTTTGTCGTCGCTGGCTGTCGCTCCGCCTCCTATGTCTGACTTCCTTCGTGCCGCTAGTCCTCTTGTTCCTCGGGTCCTTGCCTCTCTTGTTACCGACCCATCTGTTCCTCTCTCTAGTCTTGACGCATTTGTCGCTGCCATCACAGACTTTGCCGCTACCCACCGCTTTGACTACGCAACAGCTCTGGTCTCTGACCCTGCCTGTCACAGGATCGAATGTGTCAAGGAAAGGTTGCACTATCGATCAGTACAAGGCGCTTTTATACTTCCAGAGTACATCACGTAACCAGGTTTATCTTATCCTAAGGGAATAGACCCTTCTAGAAGATAGAATCACCCTGCGTATAGCCACGCGAGGCTATTGGCTTTAAGGGATTACGGCAGGATTACGCTAGATATAGCGCACCAGTACATCCCAAGCCTGGTCGGTGATATAACTATAATAGCAGGATAAACCAAAGGTGGATGGAAAAGGAAGAATAGGAAACCAAATGAGATGCGGTAAAAAGAGAAATGAAAAGGGAAGGAAATAAGAAAAGGCCAAGTGGTATAACGGGGTTGTACTCTCACACTTCCCCCCCTCAAAGCTGGGTGGTAGAAGTAACACCCTGCTTGACAAGGTAGTCATGCAGAGGACGACGGGCGTTACCCATGTCGGACTCAGGTACCCAGCTGTCCTCAGAAGGATCATAACCCTTCCAACGGATGAGAAGCTCCACGGTGCCATTCCGACGACGGCGGTGTGCGAGCACGGACTCGACCTCGTACTCGGGTTCATTCTGGACGAGGACGGGCGGTGGCGGCGGCGGTTGGCGTCCGACGAAAATTGTGTTCGGGTCCCGATAGGGCTTCAGAAGTTGGACGTGGAAGGCGTTGTGAATCTTCCAGGTAGCTGGCAGGCGTAAGCGGAAGGTAACAGGAGTGACCTGTGCTACGACGAGAAAAGGCCCGCAGAAGCGAGGTCGAAGTTTAGATGGGAGATGGCTGATGTCCAGGTTGCGGGTGTCGAGGAGCACCTGGTCTCCCACCGTGATGGTGTGGTCGTTGCGATGGCGATCGGCCTGGCGCTTTTGTTGCTGTTGAATGTCAAGGAGGCGCTTATGGGTCCGATCCCAAAGTTGATGCATGGTTGTAATGAAATCATGTGCTGGTTGGACTGTAGCTGATGCTGTCGGTTTTTGTGGTGTGAGTGGATGGCGTCCGTAGCAGAGGAAGAACGGCGTCTGTCCAGTAGCGGCATGTGTGGCGTTGTTGTAAGCAAACTCCAGAACGGGCAGGTGCAAGTCCCATTTGGAGATGTCGTCCTTGCAGGCTGCTCGGAGGAGTTGCTCAACAATTTGGTTGAGGGGCTCGGTCTGTCCATCTGTCTGTGGATGGTATGCGGATGACATGGCGAGTTTGGTCCCGAGAAGAGACATAAGTTCCTTCCAGAACTTGCTGGTGAACTTGGGGTCTCGGTCAGAAATGAGTGTGGTTGGGATGCCATGCTGTGAGATGATGTGACGAACGAAGAGCTGTGCTGTCTCCTCGGTGCGTGCCGTCGTGTGTGTCGGGATGAAGTGTCCCATTTTGGAGAACTTGTCAATGACGACAAGGATGGCGTCATGACCGCTGGAGGTAGGCGGTAACCCGGTGATGAAGTCCAGGCTAACCACTTGCCATGGTTGTTCTGGGACAGGAAGAGGCTGCAGTAGTCTCGCCTTTTTCTGCTTGCTGCTCTTCATCCGCTGACATGTATCACACGAGGTGACGAATTTCTGGACGTCGTCTGCCATATGGGGCCAGTAGTAGTGTTTGGCGATACCGGTGAGCGTCTTGTTGCTACCGAAGTGTCCGGCGTACAGGACGTCGTGGTATTCTTCGAGTAGTAACTGGCGCAAAGGAGGGTAATTGGGTACCCAGATTTTCGGTGATCCTTTCCGGTACGCGATGTCACTGTCCCACTGTAGCAGATGTCGCTTTTCTGCCAAGGAAATTTCGGGGTCGATGGCGTACCCGTGTGTGAAGAGTCCCTTGAGTAGTGGGTTCATCCCTTCGACTTGAATCGCGGCAACGTGTGCAGGCCGGCTGAGAGTGTCTGCTTTGTTCTTGTGGCCGGGCTTGTACACGATGTCGTAGTGGAAGTGTGTCTCGAGGAAGTCGCTCCACCGGAGCTGCCGCCTGGAAAGGTTGGGTTGTGTCTTCAAATATTTCAGGCTGCAGTGGTCGGTGTAGACGGTTGTTCTTCGTCCTTCGAGATAGCATCTCCACGCTTTGAAGGCGATGATGATAGCAAGAGCCTCTTTGTCGTGTATCGGGTAGTTGAGTTCAGCCCCGTGCAGTTTCTTGCTGAGGTAGGCAATTGGTTGCAGTCCATTCCCCTGGTCTTGCATTAAGACTGCTCCCACTGCCTGGTCGCTGGCGTCAGCTTCGATTACGTAGTCGCGTTCGGGATCTGGCAAGATGAGTACCGGTGCAGACGTGAGTGCTTGTTTCAGCTGCTCCACGGCTTCCTGGTGCTTTGGTTCCCATTTGTAGGGCGTGTTCTTCTTCAGCAGATTCGTGAGTGGTGCTGCGATTTTCGCATACTGTGGCACGAACCTGTTGTAGTAATTAGCGAAGCCTAGGAACTGCTGCAACTCCTTCGCGTTCTCGGGTGTCTTCCACGTACGTACGGCTTCGATTTTCTTGGGGTCGACGTGAACTCCTTGAGCGCTCACCATATGTCCTAGAAATTGGACCTTTTCAAGGGCGAATTCGCTCTTGGACAGTTTGACGTAGAATCGTTCCCGTCGAAGAATTTCGAAGACGCGTCGCAGGTGTTCGACGTGCTGCTTCATGTCGCGCGAGTAGATGAGTATGTCGTCCAGGTACACCACCACGCATTCGTCCAGAAGTGGTCGTAGAATGTGGTTCATTTCGGCTTGGAACGTTGCCGGCGCGTTGGTGAGTCCGAACGGCATGACCAAATACTCGTACGATCCGTACCGAGTTCGGAAAGCAGTTTTGTGGATAGAGTTGTCCGCCATCCGTATCTGCCAATATCCGGATCGCAGATCCACTTTGGAAAATACCGTAGCTCCCCGAAGCTGGTCAATCAGCTCATCGATTCGTGGTATCGGATATTTATTCTTGATGGTCTGCTTGTTAAGAGCTCGGTAGTCGATGCACATGCGCAGGCTTCCGTCCGGTTTCGGTGTGAAGAGTACTGGGGCACCGTACGGCGAAGTGGATGGCCGGATGAGTCCTTTGGCTAGGAGATACTCGATCTGTTTTTTCATGTCAGTCAGCTCCGTAGGGCTGAGCCGATATGGTGCTCGGAAGGTCGGCTTCGAACCCGGTTCCTCCACGATCTCGTGTTGATGCGTTCGGTATGGCGGTAGCTCGTTCGGAAGATCGTCAGGAAGAATGTCTTGGAACTCCTTCAGTAATTCCTTGATTTTTTCTGGAGTTTCCGAGGCTTTCTCTCCGTCATTCTCCACTTCTGTTGCTATCGCCAGGAACCCGGTGTCGGTCCGCTTCACGTCTTTCTCGAATCGTGCGAGTGTCTCCACTGGGATATCTCCAGTATCGTCCCAGTTGGGTAGCTGTACTCTCCGTCCATTGTTGTAGATGCTTGCGGTGCGGTTCACCCAGTTGATCTCGAGGTTGAATCTTTTCAGGAAGTCTCGCCCGAAGATCAAGTCAAGCCCTTTGATGTTGGTGATGGGGAGTGCAGGTCTCCAGCGCAGTGGTACAATTTGTAGATGTAGCACTGCTTCGCCGTGTACTGGTAACTTGCTGCCGTCCACCATCGTTGCAGAGAATCCTGAAGGCTTGGAGTTTCCCTGACGACTGTGCGCGTCACTGGTGCCGAAGAACTGGATGCATCCGGAGGAGGAGTTCGGGGTTGGTACAGCTTCTTGTAGACCCCCAGCTTCCTCTTGAGCTGCTTCAGCTCCACCGACGTCTTCCCTGGGGAACGGGTAGTCGTTGTGGGCTGGTGTCGGGAGAGGACGTTGACTCCGTGGAAAGGTCGGCTTCTTTCCACACTCCTTAATTTGGTCCCCAGGTTTTCCGGTACCGGTATAATCTCCACAGCTGTCTGCTTCTTTTGGAGTCCCTCCCGAAATTTCTCCAAGGCTCTAGCCCCTCGAACATCATAAGTTTTCATTAAAGCATCTTTATAAGATAACTTTAACGAATTCTTATAATTTCTTGGGTCTTCAAGGAGTTTCCCTGTCTCGGCAGAGTCTTTTTTCGCGGAGTCGTATTTTTCCTCGGCGATTTTCCCTGGCGAAGACTGGTCGTGGGGTGGAGATTTTCCCCCATCATTTTCTCCTTCTCGCGTCGAATCAGCTTCGTCGAAGTTGATTTTCCCGGAATCCCGCGACCGCTTTCGGATCTTTTCTTTTTCGCCAGCTAGATCCGCAATCACTGGCGACTCCCGTTTTTTGTCTTCTGATTGGCCGAAAGATTTCCGCCACTGTTGCGTGCCCGATACTCTGCGCGTGCGGCCTTCATTTTGTTGCAGTCGAAGATTCGGTGGCCGGGCACCCCGCAAAAATCACACGTGTAGTTGGTGTTTTTCGGACGTGGCCGCCCCTCGAATCTGTCGACTTCCATCGGGTCGGCGAACGTGGGGTGAGCCGAGCGGTCGCCCTGTCGCGTACTGCCGACGTGCGTCCGTCGTGCTCCGGCGTTGACCATGTCGAAGCGCTCCGCTGCCGAAACGACGTCACTGTAGCTCGCGTAGTTTGACGCTGCGACTTGTCGTTTGACTTCGGTCTTCAGCCCGGCGAGGTACGATTGTACTTTTTCCCTTTCGGTCAGGTCGGGAATTCGGTTATAAAATTCTTCCATCTGCTGCGTGTACTGTGCTACACTCCCGAAGTGTCGATGACGATGAATTTTTTCCCGGGCAAGGAAACTGGAATTTATCGGTTCGAAGCGTTTCAGCAGGTCGGCGCGGAACTGCTGCCACGTGGCTTCACCGTGGATGAAAGTACTGTTGCCGCCAATCCACTCGAGTGCCGGCCCTCGCATCAGTGTCGCCGCGAGTCGTACACGTTGACCGTCCCAGACTGGCGAGCTCCATCCGATGGCTGCGAAGTAGATCTCCATCCCGGCGATCCATCTGCGGGCGTCGGAGTTTCGATCGCTCGGATCGAACGGCTCAGGTGGGCGCGGTTTCGGAGCCTCGAGAAACTGCTGCGACTGCTGCGTCGTCGCCGTTGTCGTCTCGTGCTGCGCTCCGGCGAGTCGAGTTACTCGCTCGAACTGGTTTCGCCACGCTTCGCGATCCGCTCGCATTTCCTCCTGAAGGGCTGCGATGCGCGCGAAGAGCTGTTGGGTAACCTCGGCGTTGTCGAAGGTTGCCATCCTGTTCAAAACACGCACGGAGGGGGTAATTCGAAAATCGCGGAGCTGGTGCTTACCAGAATCGGCGTCGAATTGGTCACCCCCGGCGGTTTTTCGAGGCAGGATCCCCGCTGCTGCTGCTTAGCTGAGCGCGGTCGAGTGAGAAAAGCTCTGATTACCAAGTGTTACAGGATCGAATGTGTCGAGGAAAGGTTGCACTATCGATCAGTACAAGGCACTTTTATACTTCCAGAGTACATCAGGTAACCAGGTTTATCTTATCCTAAGGGAATAGACCCTTCTAGAAGATAGAATCACCCTGCGTATAGCCACGCGAGGCTATTGGCTTTAAGGGATTACGGCAGGATTACGCTAGATATAGCGCACCAGTACATCCCAAGCCTGGTCGGTGATATAATTATAATAGCAGGATAAACCAAAGGTGGATGGAAAAGGAAGAATAGGAAACCAAATGAGATGCGGTAAAAAGAGAAATGAAAAGGGAAGGAAATAAGAAAAGGCCAAGTGGTGTAACGGGGTCGTACTCTCACACTGCCCGTCCTCCGTCCACCAGGGGTGCACCTGCCCTTGGCAGTGACGTCCTAGAGGATAGGCAGTTCAAGCTAGCTTTCCTGTCCGAGGTTGCACGTCATCTCTGCTCCATGTTATTAGTCCCCGAGGGGGACTCGGACGCGTTTGACATCCTGACCCCTCGCACTTACGCTGAGGTGACCTCGGGACCCTAGGCCTCTCAATGGATAGCTGCCATGGACACGGAGATGACATCTTGGAGATCCACTGGCACCTTCGTTGACGCTGTTCCCCCACTTGCGCAGGTCATCTTAGGGCTACTATTTTAGTCTTGGTGCTTGTGCAGTCTTGTGGAGGTCCACTAGGTCGTCGTATGTAGCTCAGTCGAGTTGTAAGGCAGAGATCTACGATGGGGCCATGGCTGCTAAGGAGCTCCGCTAGCTGACTTTCTTGCTTAGAGACTTAGGTGAGCTGCCTAGGTGTGCCCTTGTCCTATTTGCTGACAACAAGGCCATGATCCTCCTGTGTCATGAGGCTCGACTTGAGGGCAGGGCGAAGCACATCCAGCTGCGGTTCTTCCTGCTGCGTGAGTTGTAGTTGTTCTCAGAGGCCAACACCGCTGATATCTTCACCAAGACACTTGCGCCTCGTGACCATCAGCGGATCTGTACTCAGCTTGGTCTCGTCTCCGTAGTAGCACCACTACTTGTATCCTGAGTCATACTATACCTGTTTGTACTTGTTGTTCTATATCTGCTGATCTTACTACACTTGCTGACTGGCCTTGTGGCCTCTTATCTCAGTGGTCATACTAGTAGTGCTGCCCTGAGTTGCCTTGTTGCTTTCACTAAAGGTCAGACTAGTAGTGCTACCCTGGTGTACTATGCCGTATTATGAACTGCCACTATCTAGGCTAGGGAGTGTGTCAACAAATATATTTACATAGACTAGCTAGGTCATATTTGTATATACAGCCTAGCTAGTTTAGTTCTCAGCGAGTATAGCCCTAGTTTTGTATCCCTCGACATTTTCCCTTAGTCACCACTTTTCCCGCTACTCTAACAAAAAATTGACTAGGACACGGGCAACAACAGAGTTTGTATCTGTGTGCTGTACCCTTTAGTTCATATATATATGCTGTATATATATATTACTAATATGCATCAATAAACTAATAAAGCCTGAGTCTAGAATTATACAGGGGGATTTCAAGAGAGCCCCCCTTGAAGCAGGGAACAGTTGTAAAATTTTCAAGCACATGAATTTCCAGTTCAATCAATTTATGGGCAGCAGGACAGTGTGAAACGCCCGAAAACGCGTATAATGCAGGAAATTGCGACTACGACAATCGCCAGCGACGCCTCTGCAAATTCTCAGGCGACTCAACCCTCAGGCAGGTATTTCGAATCTGAGGCGTGTTCGCCGCGGAGTCGTAGAGTCTGATTTCATCAAGAGGGCCTCGACAGTGCTCAGATTTGGGCACAGCTGGGTGCGAAATACTGGGTCATTTCGATTCTACGCCAGCAAACGCGCCCTGGCGAGACAAGGATCACAATGGCATAGAACACGGCAAGTCCACAGGAGACACCACATTTGTTTAATTGTAATTGCTGAAAGAAAGTCCCCATTAGGTGTAGACTTATCATTATACCAGCTAGGCAAATTTGGTTACACAGTGTTGGCATTGAAATCCTGTTTATGGATTTACAACAACCAATGTAAACACAGCATGCGACTTTACAATCGCACAATTCCTTGGACGCAAGCGAACGGTAGCAACAGGGGAATATGTGGTGTGCTGCACTTGAAGTAGTGTCGCGGAAGGCTTGCACTCACAAAGTGCGATTGGAGAGAAGGGAGGCAGGGGGGAAAGGGAGGCAGGGGGGAAAGGGAGGCAAGGGGAAAAGGGAGGCAGGGGGGAAAGGGAGGCAGGGGGGAAAGGGTGTCAAGGTAGAAATTGAGGCAAGGTAGAAAGGGAGGCAAGGTAGAAAGGAATGCAAGGTAGAAAACGAGGCAAGGGGGAACAGAGGGCAGAGGGGAAAGCGAGGCTGGGGGGAAAGAAGGCAGGGGGGAAAGGTAGGCAGGGCGGAAAGACGACAGGCAGGGCCCAAAATTGGTTTTAGGCCACTCTTTGAAATCAGAGTAGGAAAAAACAAATACCCTGACGGTCAGAGCTAAAAAAAAAATCGAAGTCTAATTTGGCAGGGTAAAAAAATTCGAAGTCTTTGCTTGAAGTGTAGAACTCTTTGCACCCTTTCTAGCCTTGGCCATTTAAGGAACATTTTACATGAATGAAGTGGGCAGCATTGAGGTGTGGAAAGAAGTGTATTCTGTAGCGGATTTGCGCGTGCTGGGGGAGATTGGGGGATGGGACGGAAAACGATTCTGGGGCGCGAGAGGGGAATCAGATTTACATGGGCGGCAGAGGGGCGGGAAAAAAACCACCTGCTCGTGATTGGTTGGGTGTCAGAAGGGCGTATACGACGTGACGTGTCTTGCTGTGGTGTGGAGGACTTAGCGAAAAAAAAAAGGGGAAAAAAATAGCGGGGGTGTGGGTGGGAGGCATGTCTCTTGTAGGGGACTTAGCCATTTTTGGGTTGCGAGGGGGTGAGGGAGTTATGACTCTGGCTACGACTTAGCCGAAATTGCTGGTTTGCATGGTGCGTGGGGTGGGAGGGAGGAATGACTCTGGCCGCCAGGGACTTAGTCGAAATTTTTGGGTTGCAGGGTGTTGTGGGGGAAATGTTTCTGGCCGCCAAGGACTTGGTCGGAATCTCGGAGTTTCGATAACAGGGTAGTTTTCAGGACACCCTGAAGGGTCAGGGTTCGGGGCCCCGCAACCCTAGTTTCGGCACGGTAATATTTTCGTAACACTTTTTGGATCAGGGTAATAAATTTCGTAAATCTGATTTTTAAGACCAAATGAAAAAATGCCCTGAAAAATCAGGGCAATCAGGGCATTTCACCCGGCTAATTTGGGCCCTGACGACAGGGGGGAAAGAGAGGCAGGGGAGAAAGGGATGCGAGGTAGAAAGGGAGGCAAGGTAGAAAGGGAGGCAGGGGGGAACGGAAGGCAGGGGGGAAAGGGAGGCAGGGGGGAAAGAAGGCAGGGGGGAAAGGGTGGTAGGGGGAAAGGGAGGCAAGGGGGAAGGGAGGCACTGGAGAAAGGACATATCCCCCATCCCGGTCCCTCTCTCCCTTCTCCCTTCCATCCCTATCCCTCTCTCCCTTCTCTCTCCCAGCCCCACCCCCCACTCTCTCTTCTCCCTTCCCGCCCTATCCCCCTCTGCCTTCTCCCTTGCATCCCTATCCCTATCTCCCTTCTCTCTCTCAGCCCCACCCCCCTCTCTCTCTTCTCCCTTCCCGCCATATCCCCCTCTGCCTTCTCCCTCGCGTCCCTATCCCTATCTCCCTTCTCTCTCCCAGCCCCATCCCCCTCTCTACCTTCTCCTCCCCGCCATCTCCCTCTCAATATGTCCTCCCCTCTCTCCCACTCCATCGCTCCTCCCCTCTCTGCCATCTCCCACGCCATCCATTCGCTCACTCTCTCCCTTTCCCACTCCTTCCCTTCCCCGCCCTCTGCTATCTCAATCCCAATCCCATCCAGGAGGGAGTGGGGGGAGCGACAAGAGTAAGGGGAGCAAGGACGGTACGGGGAGTAGGGAGGCAGGGGAGAAAGGAAGGAGGGGAGATTGGGGGGAGCGCTACACGACGAGAGGGAGGGGTGGGAAGCGTAACGCGGGCGGCGGGATTTGGGGACAGCTTTCCGCGACGGTAGAAAACAGCAGGAGGGGAGCGCGATGGGAGGGTGGTGGGGTCAAAATAACGCGTCCCGGGAGAGTGATTCGTCGCAAAACGCGGCGGGATAGAGAGGGGGGAAGCGTTTCGCGACCTAGGTAGAGAAGGGCGGGATGAGGAGCGCGAAGGTTCGAGGTCAAGTACGGGAGAGGAGTAACGCGACTGAAGATCGGGAGGGAAACGTGTCGCAATGGTAGAGGTGGGAGCGACGAGAGCGCAATCGGAGAGAGGGGAGGGGAGCGTAACTCGACGGCGGAAGTGGGGAGGGCATCAGATTTGCGGGAGTTAATGTTTTTTTTCTGCTGTGTTATGGTCGTCGCGGCCCTTGTGTCGCATGCTTGTTTGACGCGGATGCTGTGCTGCGTGTCTAACCCGCATTCCTTGGCAGAATGTCGCCCAGAGGCATTAGTTACGGCTCCTATCGCGTTACTATGCCGCCTAGAATGCTACGTTCAAGCAAAACGACTAGCGAGTACACCGCACCAAAAGCAAAGTGGGGGTCCTCTTGAAAATGCCGGGGGAGGGGCTGGTCGCCAGCATGGTCATTGAGTTAGGTTCGGCGACGACGGAGGTTTAGTCGTGCGGCAACTTCGGGTGTCGCCGACAAAATGCAGTGCCGCGCGCCAATGACTGTCCTTGTTCCTTATCGCTTCCGGTTTTGGTTGTGTTCATTCTTTGTTCAGAGCCAAAAGCAGGAAATTTTTTATGCCAGCAAAGAATATACAAGTTTCAAGTGATCTGCTGCTTTGTGTTTTTAGCCACGGGCTTTAACAGTTAGATGCGGTTTACTAAAAAGTCATCGCATAACAATATTTCTGTGCTGTTAGCTCGGTTTTTTTTTTGTTTTTTTACATTTGAATACCGGTATGCTATGTCAAACATATATTGTATGTTACTGTAAACTATATGGGGTTGTGCCTTAGGGAGTACAACCCATTAGGCTATATACCCCAGTATGTCTTGTTCTAGTCAACTTTTCTCACTTTAACATGGTATCATGAGTAGGTAGCCCCCCCCCCCCCCCCCTAGCGCTTCCGCCCTAGGTCCTAGCCGCCCCGCACGTGCTGGCCCGTCTCCTAGCCAGCCCCGTCGCCTAGCCAGCCCCGCCGTCAAGTCGGCCCCGTCGGCCCCGTCGGCCCCGCCCCCTAGCTGGCCCTGCCGCCCCATCGGCCCTGTTGGCCCCGCCTCCTAGCTGGCCCCGCCGCCCCATCGGCCCCGTTGGCCCCGCCTCCTAGCTGGCCCCGCCGCCCAATCGGCCCCATTGGTCCCGCCTCCTCGTTGGCCCCGCCGCCCATATCGGCCCCGCCGTCCTAGCCGTCCCCGTTCCCCTAGTCGGCCCCGCCTCCTAGTCGACCCCGACGCCTAGCAGGCCCCGTCGCCCGATCGGCCCCGTCCCCCTGCTGGCCCCGTCGCCTTGCCGCCCGCGGCTCCGTCTCCTAGCCGCCTCGCCGCCGTCCTCGGCCCTCTGCACCGCGCTGCACCGCCCGGTACCGCTCTGCACCGCACTGCACCGCATTCCACCGCTCTACACCATGCTGCACCGCACTGAACTGCACACTACCATATTGCACCTCCCTCTACCGCACAGTACCGCACTGCACTGCACTGCACATCACCGCATTCCGCCGCCCTCTACTGCCCCGTACTGTCCTTCTCCTGCTGCTGCAACCATGATGGCGGACTCGGTCCTGCATTTCGATGCGGAGGGGCAGCCGATTGAGTTTGACTCGTGGCTCGTCGACGTCCAGCGTCACCTGAATGGTCAGCGGCAGGATGGCCACTCCCTGGCCGTCCACATCGACGGTACGCTCCCCTGCCCGGACCCCCCTGCTGCCCTCCCTGCTGACCCCACGTCTGCTGACCGTGAGTCCGCTGCAGCTGCTGCACTTGCTCGTACTGTCTGGTTGTCGCGTGACGGTGTCGCTCATCTTGCGATTAGTCATGCCCTTCCCCTGTTAGAGCGCCCCCGCTTTAGGTCAGTCCGGACTGCGCAGGAGTTCCTAGAGGCTATTGTTGTGCGCTATTCCACCCCGCCCTCTGCCTCCGTAGGTCGCGCGATCCTGCCCATGCTGTTTTCTGACCTTGCGTATTTCCCCACTGTCGCTGACCTAGCCGCCCACCTGCGCACGATAGACATGACCTCGTGCGCTGCTTGCACTGAGGCCCAGCTTCGTGTGTTTCAGCCCTCCATCTGCTCTACCCTCTACCTACTTGCCACCCGCCTCCCTGACCGCCTTGCCACCGCCCGCGATCACTTCCTTGGTCTCCACCCCGCTGACCTCACCCTCGCTGACTTTGTCGACACTCTGTCTGCCATAGAGACTCGTTAGCGCTCTATCGCCCAGTCTAGCGGTACCGTGCCAATCGCTATCTTTCAGAGCTGTGCCCCTACTCAGTGCTCTTACTCCGACGGTTCTGCTGCGGTTGCTGAGACGACTCCGTCAGTGGAGACCGCCGCTGCTGTGCAGTTTCGTTCGGGTAAGGGTCGCTGCCCCAAGGCTGGGTGCGGCGGAGGTAGCGGCGGAGGGGGTGGTGCCGGTGGTGGAGGTGGCCCGCCTGCTGGTAGTCCTAACGAGGGGGCTGGGGCTGGTGCCTCGGCGCAGCAGCCTCAGCAGCAGCCGCAGCAGGCGCCGCAGCTAGACCAGCAACAACAGCAGCAGCAGATGTAGCAGCAATAGCCGCAGCAGCAGCAGCAGCAGCAGCGGCGGGTCGGTCGTCTCCCGCCCGGGTGGCCTGGAGCTGGAGGTGACGGTGGTCGCAGTGGTCATCATGCGGTGTGCCGTAGGGTGGTGGTCAGAGTGACGGGCGCTGCCAGTACCAGCTCCAGACCGGTCCTCGCCGCGGCCTTGTGTGCGATAAGATCGGCCATTCCCCCGCTCGTTGCTTTCGTCGCCTAGACGACCTGTTTCGTCTCCGCTTCGGCCCGTCGCCTGACCTACCCAACTGGCAAAGTCTGCTTTGTCGTCAGGTTCAGATCTTTAATATGGGCATGGATGAGATTAGCTCTGCTATGTATGCGCTGCATGTTGATGACTCTTGTGTGACTGGTTCCTATTACCCAGTGTTGCCTAGCGTAGGTGTGCTCAGTGTGCCTAGTTCAGGCTCCCCTGCTGCGTCAAGCGTAGGATCCCCTGCCTTGTTTAGCCTAGGGTCCTCCCTCGCTCCTCCGACCTCTGTCGCCGTTGCCGCGCTCTCCTTCACCGTGGACTCCGGTGCTTCCCGGTGTTTCTTTCGCGACTCTACGACGCTTACGCCACTTGCCGCTCCTGCTGCAGTTGCTATTGCCGACCCTTCCTCCGGTCCTATAGTTGCCCATAGTTCCACTACTCTCCCCTGTCCGGCGGTTCCCTCAGGCTCCCTTACAGGCCTGCACATCCCCTCATTCTCTAGGAACGTAGTTGGTATCGGCTGCCTCCAGGACCTTGGCGTCACCACTACGTTCCTTGGGCACGAGCGGCACGCTGTCTGTACTGAGGCCGCCACTGATACCCCACTCACCACGTTCCCCCAGGACCCGGTGTCTGGCCTGTTCACTCTGGACACCGCTTCCCCCCCGGTTGGGACGCCTCCCCAGGTACCTGCGTCTTCCCAGGTTGCTGCGGCGTGCTCGTGTCGGTCACTTACTCACACATCACTTCTGTGGCACCACCGTCTAGGTCACCTCGCCCTCACCCATCTTTGTTATATGTTCCAGCACCGTCTTGTCCTAGGCCTCCCTGAGTCATTCCCTGCGCTCCCCTCCTACCCTGCTCCTCCGTGCACACCCTGCGTCAGGGGCTGGCTGCACCGTGCCCCTCACTCCTCCTAGTTCCCCCCCACCTCCGCACCACTGCAGACCCTGCACATGGACGTCTGGGGCCCCGTCCCCGTCCATGGGCCGCGTCGCGAGCGCTATTTCCTTGTGCTTGTCGACGACTACACATGCTACACCACCATCTTTCCCCTGGAGTGGAAGGCCGACGTGCCTGACGTTCTTCTACCGTGGCTTGTCTCTAAGCGTGTTCACCGAGGTCTCCCTGTCTTGCGTCTTCACACCGACCGTGGTGGCGAGTTCGCCACTAGCTGCCTTGGTCGCTTCTGTCGTGCAAAGGGCATCACCCAGACATTCACCCTGCCGGACTCCCCGCAGCAGAATGGGGTCGCTGAGCGACGCATCGGTTTGGTCATGGAGGTTGCTCGTACCTCCATGATCCATGCCGGTGCACCCCATTTTCTGTGGTCGTTCGCCGTTCGCTACACCGCTCACAAGCTTAACCTTTGGCCGCACCCTCACCGATCGTGTCGCCGACCCTCCTCTGGATCGGGTCTCCTAGTGACGCGTCTGCGTTCCACGTCTGGGGCTGCCTTACTCACGTTCGTGCCTCTGGCACTGTCCCCTGTGTCTTCCTAGGTTTCCCCCTCGACTCGTCTGACTGGCAGTTCTACCACCCGCCGTCTCACCGCTTCCTCCACTCTCGTGACGTCACCTTTGACGAGTCCGTCTCCTTCTACCACCGCTTTCCCCACCATGGTCCCCCGGTCACTCCCCCCCAGTTCCAGGTGCCCCCCCTTCCCCCGGTCGACCCTGCCCCGTCTGGTGTGTCTCACGTCACCCCCCTCCCGTCGGTTGTCCCTGCCGAGGAGTCCGCTGACTCTCGCGGCTCCGCAGAATCTCTTCCCCCGCCTGTCCCAGCCCTGGTCTCGCCTCCCCTGTCGCCGCCGTTGCTGTCCCCGGCCGCAGCCGCCGTCGTCACTGCCGCTGGGGTTCGTGCGTTCTGAGGGTGCTGGGGAGCGGGCTGGAGCTGGTCCTGGAGAGGGCTCTGTGGGTGCTGGCGTGGGGCTTCTCGGAGGGAGCCGTGTTGTCGCTGGAGGTTTTGGTGTTGGAGTTGGGCAGCAGCCGCAGCCATCGCCGCCGATGTCCGCTCTTCGCCTCCTCGGTCTCCCTTCCCCTGACCGCCTGTCGCTGCCTCCCCCGCTACCGCTGCCTCCTCCTCTGCCGGTCCACGGCCCCGTGTTTCCTCCCCCGGACTCCTCTCCAGCTCGTTTCCCTCCCCATTCTCCTCCTGTGTCTCCTCCCCGTCTCACGTATGGTCTCGTCGTCCGTCTCGTGCTCGTCCTACCTCCCCTGTTCCGCGTTCTCGCCCTATGTTGCTTCACTCTCACGCGTCTTGTGCTCCTCCTCTCCTCCCGTCTCCTCCTCCGTCATCACTTGCTGTGGCCCCGCCTCCGTTCTCGAACTTCCTCCGTGCTGCGCGTCCCCTTATTCCTCGTGTCCTTGCCTCTCTCATTACCGACCCGTCCGTTCCTGTCTCGAGTCTGTCGGCTCTTGTCGCTGCTATCGCTGACTTCGCCGCTACCCGCCGCCTAAACTATGCCACCACTCTGGTCTGTGACCATGCCTGCCCTCCGCCCGTCGGGGGTGTGGCTGCTCTTGGCAGTGACGTCCTAGAGGACAGGCAATTCGAGCTCGCTTTCCTACCTGAGGCCGCTCCTCGTCTCTGTTCCATGCTACTAGTCCCTGAGGGTGACCCAGACGCCCTCGACATCGCGACGCCTCGCACCTACGCTGAGGCCACCTCGAGACCCTGGGCCTCTCAGTGGATAGTTGCCATGGAACAGGAGATGGCATCTTGGAGATCCACCGGTACCTTCATCGACGCAGCTCCCCCACCTGGGGTGAACGTAGTCGATGGCCGGTGGCTCTTCTTGGTGAAGCGCCCTCCTAGAGAGCCGCCTATCTTCAAGGCGCGCTACGTCGCTCGAGGCTTCAGTCAGCATGAGGGCGTGGACTTCTTTCAGACCTTCGCCCGGACCCCGAAGATGACTACTCTTCGGGCGCTGCTACACGTAGCAGCACAGCATGACTACGAGCTGCACTCCCTTGACTGCTCCACAACTTTCCTACTGGGCAGTCTACACGAGCAGGTCTACTTGCGCCGCCCCCAGGGCTTCTCCGGTACCTTCCCCCCTAGCACCGAGTGGCTCCTCCGTCGGCCCGTCTACGGCTTGCGACAGGCGCCCCGTGAGTGGCATGACACGCTGCGTGCTACACTTGCTGACTTGCAGTTCTTCCCTTCGTCTGCAGACCCCTCGCTCTTTATCCGTTCCGGCCAGACTCCGTTCTACATCCTTGGCTACGTAGATGATCTGGTCTTTGCTACTGGAAACAGAAACGCGCTGGCCGCCGTGTAGGCCGAGCTGCTGAGGAGACACACCTGCACTGACCTAGGCAGACACCGACCACAGCATTGGTCGGCAGCTACGAGGGTTTTGCATTATGTAGCAAGTACATCGAGCATGGGGCTAGTGCTAGGAGGACGGAGACTAGTGGTCCTTTCCGGGCACACAGACGCTTCTTGGGCAGACGACGCCGAGACTCTCAGGTCCTCACAGGGCTACTCCTTTAGCCTTGGTGTAGGTGCCATCTTGTGGAGGTCCACTCGCTCCTCGTCTGTTGCCCAGTCTAGCTGTGAGGCTGAGATCTACGCAGGTGCCATGGAGGCGCAAGAGCTCCACTGGCTGACCTTCTTGCTCACCGACTTGGGTGAGCGGCCTAGCTCTGCCCCCGGTTCTGTACGCTGACAACAGGGCCATGATCCTCCTATGTCAGGAGCCGCGACTTGAGGGCAGAACGAAGCACATCCAGCTGCGGTACTTCTTCCTTCGCGAGCTATAGCAGCGTCGTCAGGCTCGTGTAGTACACTTGGCCTCCGGTGCCAACACAGCTGATATCTTTACTAAGGCGCTTGCGCCTAAAGATCATCAGCGGCACTGTGTACAACTAAGTCTCGTTCCTGTAGCCTCTCACTTGCTAGGACCTTGATTGTGTTTAGACCCTTACATATGTCAACTTATACATATTATCTATGTAGAAGTTATAGGCTAGACTGAGGTATGCTTCTAGTGAGTACAACCAACTAGTATTTGTTCTAGGTTTCCACCTCTAGTAATCATTCGTTTCTACGTTAACATGGTATCACGCTTAGGTTAGGATCCCCCCGCCTACCGCTTCCGCCCGTCGCGCCTCCTAGGCCCCGTCGCGCCCCCTAGGCCCCGTCGCGCCCCCCCTGGGCCCCGTCGCGCTCGTTAGGCCCCGTCGCGCCCCCCCTGGGCCCCGTCGTGCCCGCTGGGCCCCGTCGCGCCTCCTAGGCCCCGTCGCGCTCCCCCTAGGCCCCGTCGCGCCCGCTGGGTCCCGTCGCGACCCCTAGGCCCTAACGCGCCCCCGCTGGGCCCCGTTGCGCCTCCTAGGCCCCGTCGCGCCCCCCATGGGCCCCGTCGAGCCCGCTGAGCCCCGTCGTGCCTCCTAGGCATCGTCGCGCCTCCTAAGCCCCGTCGCGTCCCCCCCCTCTGGGCCCCGTCGCGCCCGTTCGGCCCCGTCGCGCCCCTCCTAGGCCCCGTCGCGCCCGCTGGGCCCCTTCGCGCTTCCTAGGCCCCGTCGCGCCTGCTAGGCCCCGTCGCGCCCCCCCTGGGCCCCGTCGCGCCCGTTAGGCCCCGTCGCGGCCCCCCTGGGCCCCGTCGTGCCCGCTGGTCCCCGTCGCGCCTCCTCGGCCCCGTCGCGCCCCCCCTGGGCCCCGTCGTGCCCGCTGGGCCCCGTCGCGCCCCTTAAGCCCCGTCGCGCCCGCTGGCCCCTGTCGCGCCTGCTGTTAGCGCTCGCCCGCCTGGCCTCCTCCTAGTGCCGCTCGGCCTCCTCCTAGTGCCGCCCGGCCTCCTCCTAGTGCCGCCCGGCCCCTTCCTAGCGCCGCCCGGCCTCTCCTCAGCGCTGCCCGGCCCCTCCTCGTGCCCGACCGGCCCCAGCAGCACCAGCCTGGCCCCTCCCAGCACCAGCCCGGCCCCAGAGCACCTGCCCGCCTCCCCTGCTCGGCCTGCCGTGTCCTCTCGGGCCCTGTGTCTTCTGCTTGCCTGCGCTGGGACGCCTAGCTGCTGCCCTACTGGAGAGTGCTGCCGCCGTGTCCCCGCGCCGCTGTGCTCCTGTGCCGCTGAGGAGCTGTGCTGCTGTGCCGCTGTGTCGCTGAGGAGCTGTGCCGCTGACCCTGCACGATGGCTGACTTTGTGCTCCGCCTGGACGCTGAGGGCCACGCGGTTGACTTCGCCGCCTGGCTCTCCGATCTTCGCCGCCAGCTTACAGGTCAGCGCCAGGATGGCCACTCTCTGGTTGTCCATGCTGATGGCTTGCTCCCCCGTCCCCCTGCACCTACTCCCCTCCCTGCTGACCCCTCCTCTGATGACCGTGAGGCTTTCTCTACTGCTGCGCTGGCCTGTGCGATCGGGGACTCACGCGATGCAGTAGCTCAGGTTGCTATTAGTCACGCCCTCCCTGTGTCTGAGCGCTCGCGTTTTGCTACTGTTGAAACGGCCAAAGCTTATTTAGACGCCGTTATTGCTCGCTATTCCACCCCTGCCTCCGCTTCTGCTGGCCGCTTGCTCTTTCCGATGCTGTTCCCAGACCTGGCTGCCTTCCCTACTGTCGCAGATTTTGCCACTCATTTGCGTGCCCTAGAGACTCGCTATCGCACTGCCAGCACTGCTGCCCAGCTCACTGCGCTCCCCCCTCCTTTCTGCATGACGCTCTATTTTATCGCTATGCGCCTGCCAGACCGCCTCGCTAGTGCTCGCGACCACTTTCTTAGCCAGCACCCGGGTGACCTCACCCTGACCGCCTTTGTCGACACCCTCACTGAGATCGAGACTCGCCAGCGCACTATCGCTCAGTCGAGCGGTGCGCCGCCAGTCTCTATCTTTCACGGCTGTGCCCCATCCCCGTGCACGTTCACTGACGTTTCGGCTGCGGTCGCCACGGCGACCCCTCTTACCGAGACGGCTGCTGCTGTCCACCCGCAGCAGCGCTCGCGTCGCGGTGGCCGTGGCCGCCAGGGAGGTAGGGGTGGTGACGCAGGTGGTAGTGGTCGTGGTGGTGGTGACGGTAGTCCGCCTGAGGGGACTACCACCGGTGGGCAGGAGCAGCAGTCCCAGCAGCAGCAGGACCAGCCCCAGCCGCAGCCGCCGTCCCAGCAGCACCCGCAGCAGCCGTGGGCTCGTCTCCCGCCTGGTTGGCCCGGCACCTCCGGAGGCGGTGGCCGTGGTGGCGGCCCGCGCAGCTTGGCGTCTACCAGCGGCTCCAGTGCTGTGACCTGCCAGTACCAGCTTCAGACCGGGCCTCTCCGCGGCACTCTGTGCCGCCGCCCGCACCCGACCGCCCGCTGTTTCCGCCGCCTCGACGATCTTTTTCGTCGTCGCTTTGGCCCGGCCCCGGACCTCCCTGACTGGCACAGCCTGCTCCGCCAGGGCGTGCCGATCTTTGAGTTAGACATGGATCAGATAGGTGCTGCTTTGCATGCTTTGTATGCTGACGCTTCTAGTGTTGATGGATCTTACTACCCTGTGTACTCTAGTTTAGGTGTTTCACCCTTGTGTAGCTTAGCTTCCCCTGCTGCGACAGGCGTAGGACTGCCTAGGTTGCCTAGTCTAGTCGCTGCACCGGCTCCGTCCCCGGCCCCCGCCACTGCGTCGCTGTCCTTCACTCTCGACTCTGGTGCTTCTGCCTGCTTCTTCCGCGACCGTTCCACGCTCACGCCGCTTGCTGCACCTGCTGTTGTCTCTCTCGCTGACCCCTCTGCGGGTCCGGTCGTCGCGCGCAGTTCTACGTCCCTTCCCTGTCCGGCAGTTCCCTCGGGCTCCCTTACTGGCCTCCACGTTCCCTCGTTCTCCAGGAACCTGGTTGGTGTCGGCTGTCTCCAGGACCTCGGCGTCACCACCACGTTCCCCGGGCACGAGCGGTTCGCTGTCTGTTCTGAGGCTGTCTCAGGTTCCCCCCTTGCGACGTTCCCCCGGGACCCGGTGTCCGGTCTGTTTACCCTACACACCGCTTCCCCCCCGGTTGGTGCGTCCTCCCAGGTCGCTGCAGCTTGCTCGTGTCGGTCCCTCACTCACCCCTCCCTTCTCTGGCACCACCGCTTAGGTCACCCTGCTCTCCCGCGTCTGCGTCACATGTCCCAGCACGGTCTTGTCTTAGGTCTCCCCGCGTCGCTCCCTGCCCTTCCTCCCTCGACTGCGCCACCGTGCACGCCTTGCGTCGAGGGTCGGCTCCGCCGTGCTCCTCACTCCTCCTCGCTGCGTCCTGCTACTGCCCCCCTTCAGACCCTGCACTTGGACGTTTGGGGCCCTGCCCCCGTCCCCGGACCGCGCGGTGAGCGCTACTTCCTTGTGCTTGTCGACGACTACACGCGCTACACCACGGTGTTTCCCCTGGAGCGGAAGGCCGACGTGCCCGACGTTCTTCTCCCGTGGGTTGTGGCTGCGCGTCTCCACCGCGGTCTCCCCGTGTTGTGTCTCCACTCCGACCGTGGCGGCGAGTTCGCCTCTGGTCGGCTTGGACAGTTCTGTCGTGCGGAGGGCATCACCCAGTCGTACACGTTGCCGGACTCGCCACAGCAGAATGGGGTTGCTGAGCGCCG
This sequence comes from Closterium sp. NIES-67, assembly GCA_027943415.1. Lineage (NCBI taxonomy): Eukaryota > Viridiplantae > Streptophyta > Zygnematophyceae > Desmidiales > Closteriaceae > Closterium > Closterium sp. NIES-67. The sequence goes on along the minus strand of BQMB01002224.1, from coordinate 18,448 downwards.
CATCGGCTTGGTCATGGAGGTCGCCCGTACCTCCATGATCCATGCCGATGCCCCCCATTTTCTGTGGCCGTTCGCTGTTCGCTACGCGGCTCACCAGCTTAACCTGTGGCCACGCTCCCAGCGGCCGCAGGTTTCGCCGACCCTCCTTTGGACCGGGTCCCCCGGTGACGCGTCTGCGTTCCACGTCTGGGGCTGCCTTGCTCACGTTCGTGCCTCTGGCACGGACAAGCTCACTGCCCGCACTGTCCCCTGTGTCTTCCTCGGTTTCCCCCTGGACTCGTCTGACTGGCTTTTCTACCACCCGCCGTCTCACCGCTTCCTCCACTCTCGTGACGTCACCTTTGATGAGTCCATCTCCTTCTACCGCCGCTTCCCTCACCGAGGTCTCCCAGTTGCCCCCCCCCTTTTCCTTGCTCCCTCTCCCCCGGTAGCCCCTGCCCCTCTCCCGCCTCGTCCTGCCCCGTCTGGTGTCTCCCACGTCACTCCCCTCCCGTCGGTTGTCCCCGTTGAGGAGTCTGCTGACTCTGGTGGTACCCCCGGTCCGTCCTTGCCGCGTCCCCCTTCCCCGGTGCCTCCGCCCCCACTGTCGCAGTCGCCGACCCCGCTGCCGCCGCCGTCGCCGTCGCCGCCGCAGCCGTCGCCGCTGTCGTCGCCGCCGCCGCCGCTGTCGCTGCCGCAGCCGTCGCCGCTGTCGCCGCCGCCGCAGCCGTTGCCGCCACCGCCGCCGCTGCTCTCGGCCCCTGGGGGTGCTGGTGTGGAGGAGGGTGTTCGTCCTGCGGCTTCTGGGGGTGCCGCTGGTGTTGGAGGGGGTTCTCGCTCTGGGGGTGTTGGTTCTGGGGGTGCTGCTGTTGAGTGTTCTGCCGACGGTCGTTCTGCCTCTGCTGGTCCGAGAGTTCCGGCCCAGCCGTCGTCGCCGCCGCAGCAGCCGTCGCCGCCGGTTTCCGCTCTCCGCCTGCTCGGCCTTCCCTCCCCGGATCGCGCGCCGGTGTCTCCCCCACCGCCTCCTGACCTCCCTGTCTACGGTCCTGTGTTCCCGCCGCCAGACTCGTCTCCGGCCCGTCTTCCTCCTCGTTCCCCTCCTGTGTCTCCTCCGCTGTCCCCTGACCCTACCCCTCCGTCTCACGTTTGGGCTCGCCGTCCCTCCCGTGCTCGTCCCGTCTCTCCTGTCCTGCCCACCCACCCTATGTTGCTCCGTTCCCACTCGTCTCGTCCTCCCCTCCTCCCGTCCCCTCCTCCCTCGTCCCTTGCTGTTGCACCTCCTCCGTTCTCTGACTACCTCCGTGCTGCTCGTCCCCTTGTCCCTCGGGTCCTTGCCTCTCTTGTTACCGACCCTGCTGTTCCTGTCTCGCGCCTTGACGCGCTTGTCGCTGCTGTCGCTGACTTCGCTTCTACCCGCCGCCTTGACTACGCTACCGCTCTGGTCTCTGACCCTGCCCGTCCTCTGTCCGTCGGGGGTGCTCCTGCCCTTGGCAGTGACGTCCTAGAGGACAGGCAGTACGAGCTGGCTTTCCTTTCCGAGGCTGCTCCCCATCTCTGCTCCATGCTGTTAGTCCCTGAGGGTGACCCAGACGCCTTCGACATCCCGACCCCTCGCACCTACGCTGAGGCCACCTCGGGACCTTGGGCCTCTCAGTGGATAGCTGCCATGGAGCAGGAGATGGCATTTTGGAGATCCACCGGCACTTACGTCGACGCAGTTCCCCCGCCTGGGGTGAACGTAGTCGATGGTCGGTGGCTCTTCAAGGTGAAGCGCCCCCCTGGAGAGCCGCCTGTCTTCAAGGCGCGCTACGTGGCCAGAGGTTTCAGTCAGCGCGAGGGGGTGGACTTCTTCCAGACCTTCGCCCCGACCCCGAAGATGACCACTCTTCGGGCGCTGCTACACGTAGCAGCACAGCGTGACTACGAGCTTCACTCCCTCGACTTCTCTACTGCCTTTCTTCAGGGCAGCCTACACGAGCAGGTCTACCTGCGCCGACCACAGGGCTTCACTGGTACCTTCCCTCCTGGGACCCAGTGGCTTCTCAGGCGCCCGGTCTACGGCCTGCGTCAGGCTCCCCGCGAGTGGCACGACACGCTACGTGCCACGTTAGCAGACCTGCAGTTCTTTCCGTCCTCTGCTGACCCTTCACTGTTTGTGCGTTCCGGCCAGACTCCGTTCTACATCCTTGTCTACGTAGACGACCTGGTCTTCGCTACTCCTGACAGGGACGCACTGGCCTCTGTGAAGGCTGAGCTGCTGAAGAGACACACCTGCACTGACCTTGGAGAGCTGCGTCGCTATCTTGGCCTGCAGATCTCTAGGGACAGAGCAGCACGCACCATCACTCTGACCCAGTCACACTTGGTGCGTCAGGTCCTTCAGAGGTTCGGTCTTCAGTTCTCCTCCGCACAGCCCACACCTCTACCCGTAGACCATGGGCTCTCTGCTCCCGTTCCTGAGGAGCCAGTAGAGCCCAGTGGCCCCTACGCAGAGCTGGTGGGTTGCCTCATGTACCTGATGACTTGCACTCGCCCAGATCTCGCATACCCTCTCAGCATCCTGGCTCGCTTTGTGGCTACAGGCAGACACCGACCTCAGCACTGGTCTGCCGCTAAGAGGGTTTTGCGTTATCTTGCTAGTACATCAGGCATGGGGTTAGTGCTAGGAGGACGCAGGCCAGTGGTCCTTACTGGGCACACAGACGCTTCTTGGGCAGACGACGCTGAGACGCTCAGGTCGTCGCAGGGCTACTGTTTCAGCCTTGGTTCGGGTGCTATCTCTTGGAGATCCACTCGCTCGTCGTCTGTGGCTCAGTCTAGCTGTGAGGCTGAGATCTACGCTGGTGCCATGGCGGCACAGGAGCTCCGCTGGCTGACCTTCTTGCTCACAGACTTAGGTGAGCGGCCTAGCTCTGCCCCGGTCCTGTACGCTGACAACAGGGCCATGATACTCCTGTGTCAGGAGCCTCGGCTTGAGGGCAGAGCGAAGCATATCCAGCTGCGGTACTTCCTCCTGCGCGAGCTACAGCAGCGCCGCCAGGCCCGCGTAGTTCACTTGGCCTCAGGTGCCAACACAGCTGATATCTTTACTAAGGCGCTTGCGCCTAAAGATCATCAGCGGCACTGTGTACAGCTTGGTCTTGTTCCTATAGCTGCTCCCCTGTTAGGATCCTGATTGTGTACTCTCTATTATATATGCTTGTCAGACTGGCCTTGTGGCCTTACCTCCAGTGGCTGGACTAGTAGTGCCACCCTGGCTTGCTTCAGTTTTGGTTGTATTCTTGCTGACTGGTCTCCAGACCCCTGCCTCTGTGGTTGGACTAGTAGTGCCGCCCTGAGCTGTTTGCTTCTTGTTTAGTTTCACCCCTTGTCTAGCCTAGGGGGTGTGTCAACTTATACATATTATCTATGTAGAAGTTATAGGCTAGACTGAGGTATGCTTCTAGTGAGTACAACCAACTAGTATTTGTTCTAGGTTTCCACCTCTAGTAATCATTCGTTTCTACGTTAACAACATATATTACCCAGATTGGCCTTGTGGCCTCTTCCCAGTGGTTGGACTAGTAGTGTTACCCCACTACCCTAGTCTTGCTCTTGCCTTGTCTGTACTTGTTTGACTGGTCTTTAGACCCCTGCCTCAGAGGTTGGACTAGTGCCACCCTAAGCCGTTTCTCTCTCATCAAGCACTGGCTCTATCCAATGTAGGGGGTGTGTCAAACATATATTGTATGTTACTGTAGACTATATGGGGTTGTGCCTTACGGAGTACAACTCATTAGGCTATATACCCCTGTATGTCTTGTTCTAGTCAACTTTTCTCACTTTAACATGCTACTCAACAATGCACAACAAAGTGCTTTGTTGTCTGTCAAATGAAATGCAGTGAAACCAGAGGGGGGAGTGCAAGCACGATAACGCAACTTGGATAAAAAAGATGATTGTGGAACAGAGACCGAGTGTCACCAAGAGCAGAAGCATGGGACAAGGCCAATAAAGGCAACACCGAAAGTGTAAAACCCGAAGGGATTTTACGACAACCAATTGCAAGAGAGTGGAGTCCCAAGATATCAAGACAATTCAGAAAGAAGCCCTAGCTCAGAGAGACTACGAAAACACTTCATTGCAGTCACAAGATACGTTAAGACTGCTCATTGGTTGAGCAAGTGGAAGCCAAAAGCACTGGACAGACACAATAGCGTAGCGTAATGACCCCCACTGGAGAAGAGAGGTTTTTCTAGAAGAGAGCGTGAGAGACTGAGAGCCGGCAAAGACCGGTGTCAGAAACAAAGGGAAGCATGAGAGTGGGAGTAACCACTGCGGAGGGTCGGTGATGGGAGCGATGGAACGACGCAGGTGAGAGTCGAAGAGCGATCAGCAGAATAGGGCAGATTCAGAGAGCTGGGAAGATAGAAAGAGAGTGCCCGGCAGTGAAGCAGAAACGCGGAGAGCGGAGGCGAACGATTGTGAGTCGAATCAGAAGCAGACAGGAAGCAGTCGACTCATAAGCCAGGCAGTATAACAGGAATGGGAGAACGGAGGCGAACGTATGAGCCCAAACAGATCGTGGAAAACAAGGTGAAAGGACAGCGAGAAAGGGCCATGAGAGGCCCGGGAAGGAGGCGACGAGGGGGAGAAGGATCGCCGAGTGCGCCCAACGCGGTGCGGGCCAACATGACACACAAACCTCCGTGGATGCTGGCAGCCGTAGTCACAAGAACGGAATGGCAGAGAATGGTGGAGAATGGTGGGGTGAAGCTGCGGCCGATGCAGGTGAACGGGAGCCACAGCCACTCATAACCACCGATCAGCTCCAGCGTGGCAGCAGAACATCAGGCAGCCAGCACCATCCTCACACAACACCCTGGCAACCCACTAACACCAACAGCCGAATAGGTCGACTCCACCGCAGTCCCCCAACCACACATCACCCCCTGCTGCCCTCCCCCTTGCAGCGGTCACATCTGAGATCCTTCACCAGACCTACTCAGCGCCATAACTGGCGATTCTTTCAGGCGCCTCAAGAGTCGTCTTTAACAAGGCTAGTGGGCACCATAACTGGCGATCTTTTCAGGCGCCTCAAGATCATTCTTTAACAAGGCTACTGAGCGCCATAGTAGCCCCCTGCAGCCGGAGCGGCACCACCAGGAGCGCCCTGTCGCGCATACACCTGCCCTGGTTGCGGCGCCCCTGCATACACCCCTTGCTGCCCTGCCCCCTGCTGCTGCTGGCCCTGCTGCGGCAATGTTGCAGGGTAACCAGGCATGCCACCTGCCCCTGTCCCTGCTGCTGCGCCAGGCTGGGGGGAAGCCTTCCCAGCGCCACCTTTCCCTCCAGGCTGCTGCCCCTGCTGCTGCGCCTGCCCCTGCGCCTGTCCCTGCGCCTGCAGCGGATAGTAAACTCCCCCTTGGGGCGCAACCCCCGCCTGCACGTACCCCCCCTGCGCCGGCACTGCCCCCTGGGGCGCGTAGTAGCCCTGCGCGGGCGCAGCTTGGGGGGGATAACCCTGGGAGGAGGGGGCAGCAGGCGGAGGCTGCATGAGCGCGGGTTGGGGCGCGCCTTGGTAGGGCTGACCCGGGGTAGGTTGAGTTGGCGCGGCAGCAGCAGGGGTTACATACACTGGTTGCTGCTGGTAACCACCTGCCACCTGCTGGTAACCACCTGCCGCCTGCTGGTAACCACCTGCCGCCTGCTGGTAACCAGGCTGCTGGAAACCAGCTACAGGCTGCGGGTAGGCGACAGCGGCGGGCGCTTGCTGGTAGTACTGCTGCGCTTGCAGGGGAACTTGCCCCTGCGCCTGCGCCTGGGCTTGCGCCTGCGCCTGGGCTTGCACTTGCGCCTGCGCCTGCGCCTGCTGCGCGTATACGTCCGCCACCTGATACAGCTGCTGCTGCTGCTGCTGCTGCTGCTGCGGAACCCCCTGAAACTGCTGCGCGTACGCGGCAGGCGCATATGCCGCGGCGTAAGCGGCAGCTTGCGCATCCCCCCCATACACGACCATCTGCGGATAGCCTTGCATATACGCCTGCTGCTGCTGCTGCTGCTCCTCTGTTCCCCCCACTACCCCCACTAACCCCGCCTGCTGCTGCTGTTGCTGCTGCTGCTGCTGCTGCTGTTTGCCTCTGTTTTCGCCAGCGAGCTTACAGAAAACCTGGTGCCCGTGAATGATTTTATTCGGCTCCTCCAAAACTTTCTGGGCAGCTTCCGCGGTCTTAAAGACGAATATCGCGTATCCGCGGCTCTTCCTCGTGCTCTTATCGAATCCGATCGGCCCCTCCTCGATATCTCCGTATTGCGAAAAGAACGACAGCAGCTGCTCTGACGTCAGCTCCACGTGGACGTTCCCCACAAAAATCTTCCGTGCCGCCACGTCAGCGTTCGCCGAGCCGCCGCCCGGGCCGAGCGTGGCCAGCTGGCAGACGGCCATTCGGCCGTCGATGAGCTTGGAGGGCTCCTCCAGGCAGCGCATGGCGCCCCTCAGCGACCGGTACGTGACGAAGCCGAAGCCGCGCGACTTGCCGGTCTGCTTCTCGCGAATGATCTGAGGGAGGGGGCGCCGGGGAACATTGGCGGACACGGGGGAACATGGGGGGAAAGGGGGGAAAATGGGGGGAAAGGGGGGAAAATGGGGGGAAAGGGGGGAAAATGGGGGGAAAATGGGGGGAAAGGGGGGAAAATGGGGGGAAAGGGGGGAAAGGGGAGAGAATGGGGGAAAGGGGAGAGAATGGGGGAAAGGGCGGAAAATGGGGGAAACGGGGCCCTTAGAGAGCTGCACGTGACGAAGCTGAAGCCGCGAGACGAGCGGACTGTCGTTCGCAGATAATCTGAACGAAGAAACGAAACGTCGGGGGCGAAGGGAGAGGAAGGGGAAGTGGAAGGGCGAGAGAAAGAGAAGGGGAGACGGGGTCGGGAGGGGGGAAGAGCAACGGAAGGAAGGCGAAGGCGCGGGAGGGACCCCGTCTGTTTCTCGTAAATGATCTCAACGACGCGAGGCGGGCGACGCAGGGAAACGTCGGCGGTGAAGGGAGAGGAGGCAGGAAGGGGGAGCGGGAGCGGGAGGGGGAGGGGGAAGGGGAGGGGGGAGGGGAGGGGGGAGAAAGAGGGCGCGCGAAGAAAGGTGGGACAAGCAACCAGGCCACCAGGGGCGACGCGTGTCGCGCAAAACCTCTCGATTCCCTGGCTTGCACGATCAGGAGAGATCAGGTCCGGGCGAAGACGAGTGACCAGGCAGACCGACGCGACTGAAAAAACATCAAACCAGCTCAAAGCCCGATCCGCAACTAAATGTACGCCCGATCACATCCGATATCCCCGATCTGCCCACCCGAAAGCCAAATAAGTCCGATCTCCCCATCCGACCCACCTGGAGGGCGTCGACGTGGCCTAAGGACGCAATGATTCGCATCGGGGGCTTTAAAAACGCTAAACCCGTCGTGACAGCAACAGCAACGCTGACGGCGGTGGTCAGCAACAGCAACAACGGCAGGATTGTCCTCTCTTCACCTGGAGGTCGTCGACGTCGCCGAACGACGCGAAGATTCGGCGAAGCGTCTCGCCGGTGGTGTTGAAGTCGAGCCCGCGCACGAAGATTCGCCGCTGCTGCGGGTCGCGACCGACGACCTCCATCACCGCATCTGCGACGGCGCCGTGCGACATCGCCGCGCTCACGAGCGCTTCGCGAACGTCGCCGTCCTTCATGACGTCCACGAGCATCCGCGCCTGGTGCGCCGTGAGCCCCGCCGACGGATCCGACGGCTCAAAACGACCCGACGGACCCGCCTTGTGGTGACCGCGATCGCGATCTCGATCGCGATCCCCCCCGCCCGATGCGCCGTTGGCGTCCCTGTCGTCAGCCTTGCGCTTCTTAGAATCCTCCATCGCCATTGTCATTCGTTAAACACCCTGGAGCGATGGGGGAAATACTCCAGTTAACGGGCTGAGAACCTCGCGATTCAGCGATCTGACAGCCTAAGCCTTACTTCGGTGTCACAGGGAAACGACACCAGCAAGACGATGCCACAGACTCAAATAATCGAGAACAGAAGAGGCAGGACTACTTGAAAGAGCTTAGGGCGTGGCACATTGCGTCCGATTCGACGATCATTTTGCTGCAGTACCTCAAAGTAGTCAAGTACCACTTCGGAGGAGAGGATCACTTCCGAAACAGTCCCACAAAACGATTTCACGTCCAACTCTCTTTCGAACCTACCCGCCAAAGTACCAGATCGTGCCACTCGCAGGTGTCACGCAATTCTTTCGTCAGCTCGCCAAAGCGAAAAGCGCTGACCCAGAAATGTGAGGCTCAAGGCGTGTTCAAGGCTTTTGCGAAAACAACGAGGGCTAGCTGCTGGTTTCTGGGTTCTCGCGAAACACTGGCGAAATGACTTGACGTCACGTTGGAAACCGATTCTGCGGGCCGAAAGTTGCATTTCTGGAACCTGCCGATGTCGCATCCAGGCCCGATATCGAGGTTCGTTTTCAAGACGTCTGGAATGATATTGCAAACGATACAATTTCGATATTTCAGCCGCGATCCTCCGAAAGGGCGCAATGTGCCGCGTTTCCTTTTTAGATGGTCCTACTTTGTCGGGTTTACAGAAAAACTGAGAAACAGACAATTATGTACAGCATATATTTTCTCTTATACCCTGGTTGCTCGAGTCATAACTCGAGGTTTTTGAGCGGCAGGGACTGAAAACGCCACTTTCATTTCGCAGACCTCGCCACGGGCATATGGGACTGTAAGTGTTGCTCTTGGGTTACCCTCTTTGTCATACGCGGGATGGTGGGATGCCCGAAGCGGGGCTACTTTTGTTCGATTATCAACAGCCCGTACTCCCTTGTTGTTTTTATATATTTTTTTGGGTTGCGGAGCAACCTATTACGATCAATTGGACGAGATTTTTTTTCAAGTTTAATTAACAAATTTGTGAAAAAAATCTATTATATTGAAGTAAAACATGGAGATTCGTGACCAATATAGTAGGAATAATTCATTTTAACTACCGTATATGGATTCATTAGCTTGACTATGTAAATAGTTGGATGAAAGTGCCATACTAGTGTCAAACATGTGTATTTGTTATGTTTGCACAGACTGTATAGGGTCATCTCTTAGAGGGTACAATACTTAGGTATATCTATCTGTACTCTCGCTCTACCTATCATTCACTTCTCTAATTCTGATATGGTATCACACGTAGGTTAGGATCCCCCCCACCTACCGCTTCCGCTCGTTACCTAGCTAGGCCCCGCCGCGCCTCCCCCGATCCCCTCGGCCCCGTCGTGCCCCTAGCCCTGCCGCGCCCCTCCTGGGCCCCGTCGCGACCCTCTAGCCCCGTCGCGCCTTCCTGGGCCCCGTCGCGACCCCCTAGGCCCGTCGCGACCCCCTGGGCCCTTCGTGCCCCTGGGCCCCGTCGCGCCCCTCCTGGGCCCCGTAGCGCCCCTCCTGGACCCCGTCGCGCCCCTCCTGGGCCCCGTAGCGCCCCTCCTGGGCCCCGTCGCGCCCCTCCTGGGCCCCGTAGCGCCCCTCCTGGGCCCCGTAGCGCCCCTCCTGGGCCCCGTCGCGCCCCTCCTGGGCCCCGTAGCGCCCCTCCTGGGCCCCGTCGCGCCCCTCCTGGGCCCCGTAGCGCCCCTCCTGGGCCCCGTCGCACCCCTCCTGGGCCCCGTAGCGCCCCTCCTTGGCCCCGTCGCGCCCCTCCTGGGCCCCGTAGCGCCCCTCCTGGGCCCCGTCGCGCCCCTCCTGGGCCCCGTAGCGCCCCTCCTGGGCCCCGTCGCGCCCCTCCTGGGCCCCGTAGCGCCCCTCTTGGGTCCCGTCCCGCCTTCAGGCCCCGTCGCGCCCTGCCCGACCCCGTCGCACCGGCCCGGCCCCGTCGCACCCGCCCGCCCCCCGTCGCACCCGCCCGGCCCCGTCGCGCCCTGCCCGGCCACGCCGCACCCGCCCGGCCCCGTCGCACCCGCCCGGCCCCGTCGCACCCGCCCGGCCCCGTCGCACCCGCCCGGCCCCGTTGCGCCCTGCCCGGCCCCGTCGCACCCGCCCGGCCACGTCGCACCCGCCCGGCCCCGTTGCACCCTGCCCGGCCCCGTCGCATTCGCCCGGCCCCAAATGCGCCCTGCCCGGCCCCGTCGCTCCCTGCCACGCTCGCCCGGCCCAGCCGCACCGGCCGGGCCTCTGCGCTCATCCCTGCCCCGGCCCTTGCATCCTCACAGGTACGGTTCCCCCCCTCCCTGCACCGCCCCGCACCGCACTGCACTGCCCTGCATTGCTTTGCACCACCCTGCACTGCCCTGCACCGCCCTACATTGCACTGCACAGCACTGCACCACCCTGCATTGCCCTGCACAGTACTGCCCTGTCCTGCACTGCCCCTGATGGCGGCGGAGCTTCGGTTTGACGCTGAAGGCCAGCCTCTGGAGTTCGAGGCGTGGCTTGCCGACCTCCGACGCCAACTCACTGGCAAGCGGCAGGATGGTGAACCACTGTCCGCACACCTTGACGGTACGCTCCCCTGCCCAGACCCCCCTGCTGTTCTGCCTGCTGACCCCACACCCACCGAGCGCGAATCTACTGCTGCCACTGCCCGTGCGCGCTCTGTCTGGCTTTCTCGCGATGCTGTCGCCCAGCTTGCCATTAGCAACGCCCTTCCCCCGTCCGAGCGCCCTCGCTTTAGGTCTCTCACTACTGCTCAGGCTTGCTTAGATGCTGTCATCCAGCGCTATTCCACCCCTCCGGCTGCCTCGGTGGGTCGCCTGATCCTCCCGATGCTCTTTCATGACCTTGCGTCTTTCCCCACTGTCTCTGACCTCGCCGCCCACCTGCGCTCGATAGATGACACCTGGCGCGCTGCCTGCACTGACGCACAGCTTAGAGCCCACCAGCCGCCCATTACCTCTACCCTTTATCTGCTTGCCACACGCCTCCCTGACCGCCTTGCTGTCGCCCGCGACCGCTTCCTTAGCATTCACCCCGCAGACCTCACCCTCACTGACTTTGTAGACACCCTAACTATGATTGAGACCCGCCACCGCTCCATCGCCCAGGCGAGTGGTACCGTGCCGGTCCCTTTCTTTCAGGGTTGTGCCCCCGCTCAGTGTACCTTCTCCGACGGCTCTGCCGCTGTGGCTGAGACTGCTGCTGCAGCGCAGTTTCGTTCGGGGAAGGGCCGCCGCCCCAAGTTTGGGCGCGGCAGAGGAGGCGGGGGTGCGGGAGGGGGTGGTGGTGGAGTCGGGTCGTCTGGTGCTGGAGCGGACGAGGGGACCCTGCCCAGTCCAGCTGAGCCGCCGCCTCTGCAGTCGCAGCAGCAGCAGCAGCCGCAGCAGCCGCCGCAGTCGCAGCAGCCGCAGCCTTCACAGCAGCCGCTGCAGACGAGGCAGACGAGTGTACTCCCGCCTGGGTGACCCGGCGCTGGCGGTGGTCGGGCGCGTGGTGGTGTGCCGAGTGGAGGTTCTGGAGGCGTGCTTTGTCAGTACCAGATCCAGACCGGTCCTCGCCGCCGCTTCGTTTGCGGTAAGATCGGTCACTCCACTCCCCGCTGTTTTCGTCGCCTGGACGACCTGTTTTGTCAGCGCTTCGGCCCGTCGCCAGACCTTCCGGACTGGCACAGTTTGCTTAGTCGTAAGATTCAGATTTTTGACATGGACATGGATGCCATTGTTTCTGCTTTGCATGTGATGTATGCTGATGACTCTAGTGTGCTTCCTGCTTATTACTCACTGTCGGCTAGTGTAGGTGTGCCTAGCTTAGCCTCCCCTGCTGCGTCAGGCGTAGGATCCCCTGCTTTGTGTAGCCTTGGTGCTTCCGACGTTGTTCCGTCGCCAGACGCCTCTGCTTCGCCTTCCTTCACCTTGGACTCTGGCGCTTCCCGGTGTTTCTTCCGCGACTCCACCACCCTGACGCCGCTTCCTGTTCCTGCTGCCGTTTCTTTTGCTGACCCCTCCGGCGGTCCGGGTGTCGCCCGCAGTTCCACCACCCTTCCCTGTCCGGCGGTTCCTTCAGGCACTCTCACAAGTCTGCATATCCCCTCGTTCTCCAGGAACCTAGTTGGTGTCGGCTGCCTCCAGGACCTTGGCATCACCACTACGTTCCCTGGCCACGAGCGGTATGCGGTCTGTACCGAGGCCGCCACTGGTGTCCCCCTGTCCACGTTCCCCCGGGACCCGGTGTCTGGCCTGTTCACTCTGGACACCGTGATCCCCCCGGGTGGAGCGCTCCCTCAGGTGGCTGCATCTACCCAGGTTGCTGCTGCCTGCTCCTGTCGGTCCCTCACTCACCCGACTCTCCTTTGGCACCACCGCCTAGGTCACCCTGCGCTCCCGCGTCTGCGTCACATGTCCCAGCACGGTCTTGTCCTTGGTCTCCCAGGTTCCCTCCCCGCGTTTCCCTCCTCCCCAGCCCCACCTTGCACGCCTTGTGTTGAGGGTCGGCTTCCCCGTGCCCCGCACTCCTCCTCGTTTTCCCCTACCGCCGCGCCGCTGCAGACCCTGCACCTGGACGTCTGGGGCCCCGCCCCCGTCCCTGGGCCGCGTCGAGAGCGCTACTTCCTTGTGCTTGTCGACGACTTCACTCGTTACACCACAGTCTTTCCCCTGGAGCGCAAGGCCGACGTGCCTGGCGCTCTCATCCCCTGGCTTGTCTCTGCGCGTGTCCACCGCGGTCTCCCTGTCTTGCGTCTTCACTCCGACCATGGTGGCGAGTTTGCCTCAGGTGTCCTTGGTCGCTTTTGTCGTGCGGAGGGCATCACCCAGACGTTCACCCTACCGGACTCCCCACAGCAGAATGGGGTCGCTGAGCGACGCATCGGTTTGGTCATGGAGGTGGCTCGCACCTCCATGATCCATGCCGGTGCACCCCATTTTCTGTGGCCGTTCGCTGTGCGCTACGCTTCTCACCAGCTTAACTTGTGGCCGCACCCTCAGCAGCCTCAGGTTTCGCCGACTCGTCTTTGGACTGGGTCTCCTGGTGACGCGTCTGCGTTCCACGTCTGGGGCTGCCTTGCTCACGTCCGTGCCTCCGGCACGGACAAGCTCACTGCCCGCACCCTTCCCTGTGTCTTCCTCGGTTTTTCCCTTGACGCGTCCGACTGGCACTTTTACCACCCGCCGTCTCACCGCTTCTTTCACTCTCGTGACGTCACCTTTGACGAGTCCGTCTCCTACTACCGTCGCTTCCCCCACCGCGGTCCCCCGGTTACCACCCCCCTGTTCCTGGTCACTCCTTCTCCGGTAGTCCCTGCCCCTCCTCCTCCTCCTCCCCGTCCTGCCCCCTCTGGTGTGTCCCACGTCACCCCCCTTCCGTCGGTGGACCCGGTTGAGGAGTCTTCTGACTCTCGTGGCCCTGCTGCGCAGTCCTCGCCGGCCGCCCCTCCACCGGCGTCCCCTCCCCAGTCCCCTCCTCCACCGCCTCTGCCGCCGCTGCAGCCATCGGTGTCGCTGCCGCCGCCGCCGCCGCCGTCGCAGCACCCGTTCGCTGACTCTGGGGGTGCTAGTACCGGTAGCCCTGGGGGTGTTTCCTCTGAGGGTGCTGGTGTGGAGTGTGCCGGTGGTAGCCGCGGCGCAGCTTGCAGTCCCCGTGTCGCCGTTCTGCTGGCGGAGCAGCAGTCCCCGCCGGTGTCCGCCCTTCGCCTGCTCGGCCTTCCGTCCCCTGACCCTGCGGCTGTTCCTCTCCGCCCCTCTCCTCCTCTTCCCGTCTACGGCCCTGTGTTCCCTCCGCCAGACTCGTCCCCCGCCCGTCTTCCCCCTCGTTCCCCTCGTATGTCCCCTCCCCTGTCTCCTGACGCGACTCCTCCGTCGCACGTCTGGTCTCACCGTCCCTCCCGTGCTCGTCCTGCCTCCCCTGTCTTGCGCTCCCACCCTTTGCTGCTTCGTTCCCACGCGTCTCGCCCTCCCCTTCTCCCGTCGCCTCCTCCGTCCTCCCTTGTTGTTGCACCCCCCCCCGCTGTCTGACTACCTTCGTGCCGCTCGTCCTCTTCTTCCCCGGGTCCTTGCCTCTCTCGTTACTGACCCGTCTGTTCCGGTCTCGTGCCTTGACGCTCTTGTAGCTGCGGTCGCTGACTTCGCCTCTACCCGCCGCCTTGACTACGCCACCGCTCTGGTCTCTGACCCTGCCTGTCCTCCATCTGTCGGGGGTGCTCCTGCCCTTGGCAGTGACGTCCTGGAGGACCGCCAGTTCGAGCTTGCTTTCCTGTCCGAGGCTGCTCCCCATCTCTGTTCCATGCTGCTAGTCCCTGAGGGTGACCCAGACGCTTTCGACATCCCGACCCCTCGCACTTACGCTGAGGCGACCTCGGGACCTTGGGCCTCGCAGTGGATAGCTGCCATGGAGCAGGAGATGGCATCTTGGAGATCCACCGGCACCTTCGTCGACGCAGTTCCCCCGCCTGGGGTGAACGTAGTCGATGGCCGCTGGCTCTTCAAGGTGAAGCGCCCTCCTGGAGAGCCGCCTGTGTTCAAGGCGCGCTATGTGGCTAGAGGCTTCAGTCCGCGTGAGGGGGTGGACTTCTTCCAGACCTTCGCTCCGACCCCGAAGATGACTACTCTTCGGGTTCTGTTACACCTAGCTGCTCAGCGTGACTACGAGCTTCACTCCCTCGACTTTTCCACTGCCTTCCTTCAGGGCAGCCTACACGAGCAGGTCTACTTGCGTCGCCCTCAGGGCTTTACTGGCACCTTCCCTCCTGGGACCTAGTGGCTCCTGCGGCGCCCCGTCTACGGCCTGCGTCAGGCTCCCCGTGAGTGGCACGACACTCTCCGTGCTACGCTTGCTGACCTGCAGTTCTTTCCGTCTTCCGCAGACCCTTCACTCTTCGTTCGTGCTGGCCAGACTCCGTTCTACATCCTTGTTTACGTTGACGACCTGGTCTTTGCCTCAGCAGACAGGGACGCACTGGCCTCCGTGAAGGCAGAGCTGCTAAAGAGACACACCTGCACTGACCTTGGAGAACTGCGCCGTTACCTTGGCTTGCAGATCTCCAGGGACAGAGCAGCGCGCACCATCACCTTGACTCAGTCACACTTGGTGCGCCAGGTCCTTCAGAGGTTCAGCCTTCAGTTCTCCTCTGCACAGCCCACCCCTCTGCCAGTAGACCACAGACTCTCCGCTCCAGTGTTTGAGGAGTCGGTTGAGCCCAGCGGCCCCTACGCAGAGCTGGTGGGTTGCCTCATGTACCTGATGACTTGCACTCGCCCAGATCTCGCATACCCTCTCAGCATCCTGGCTTGCGCCTCAAGATCATCAGCGGCACTGTGTACTGCTTGGTCTGGTTCGTGTAGCCTCTCACTTGCTAGGGCCTTGACTTTGTACTGTCCTTTATATGTATACTCAGACTGGACTTGTGTCCTCTCCCAGTGGCTGAACTAGTAGTGCCGCCCTGGTCTTGTTCTCGCCTTGTCTGTACTCCTTCTGAGTGGTCTCTCAGACCCTTGTCTCAGAGGTTGGACTAGTAGTGCCGCCCTGAGCTGCTTGTTTAGGACATTCCCCTATGCAGTCTAGGGGGTGTGTCAAACATGTGTATTTGTTATGTTTGCATAGACTGTATAGGGTCATCTCTTATAGGGTACAACACTTAGGTATATCTATCTGTACTCTCACTCTACCTATCATTCACTTCTCTAATTCTGATAACTAGAACTACCTATAATGCTATACTTCAAAATAGACAATAATGGAAAACAAATGTGTTCATGTTTTCCATCATTTCTTGTTTTGTGTTTTAAGAAAAAAAGGAAAGAAAAAGCTCTCTTCCCAAGCTATCTGAATGGGATTTTCATATATATCTGTAATAAAGTGTAATGTATTAATTGCACTATATTATTGGTAAAAATTTTATGGAAAACAAAAATTGTAAATGTTTTCCATAATTGCCTATCGCGTATTTCTGTCGACGACAAAAATAGGCAATCGCTTTCCCAGCTAAGTGGGGGAAATCGAAAGCCTAGTGGACAAGTCAGACGACATATTTTGAGGTAATACATTTC
>BQMB01002223.1:415000-481364 GCA_027943415.1 Closterium sp. NIES-67 | reverse complement strand
TGCATCCCCCCTATGCATCCCCCCTATGCATCCCCCCTATGCATCCCCCCCTATGCATCCCCTCCCATGCATCCCCCCTATGCATCCCCCCTATGCATTCCCCCCTATATGCATCCCCCCTATGCATCCCCCCTATGCATCCCCCTATGCATCCCCCTATGCATCCCCCTATGCATCCCCCCCTATGCATCCCCCCTATGCATCCCCCCCTATGCATCCCCCCCTATGCATCCCCCCTATGCATCCCCCCTTATGCATCCCCCCTATGCATCCCCTATGCATCCCCCCTACGCATTCCCCCTATGCATCCCCCCTACGCATTCCCCCTATGCATCCCCCCTATGCATCCCCCCTTATGCATCCCCCTATGCATCCCCCCTTATGCATCCCCCCTATGCATCCCCCTATGCATCCCCCTAAGCATCCCCCCTATGCATCCCCCCTATGCATCCCCCCTATGCATCCCCCCTATGCATCCCCCCTGTGCATCCCCCCCTATGCATCCCCTTTATGCATCCCCCCTAAGCATCCCCCCTATGCATCCCCCCTATGCATCCCCCCTACGCATTCCCCCTACGCATTCCCCCATGCAACCCCCCTATGCATCCCCCCTATGCTTCCCCCCCTATGCATCCCCCTATGCATCCCCCCTATGCATCCCCCCTAAGCATCCCCCCTACATCCCCCTAAGCATTCCCCCCTATGCATCCCCCCTATGCATCCCCCCCTATGCATCCCCCTGATGCATCCCCCCTATGCATCCCCCCTATGCATCCCCCCCTATGCATCCCCGCCTATGCATCCCCTTTATGCATCCCCCCTAAGCATCCCCCCTATGCATCCCCCCCTATGCATCCCCCCTACGCATTCCCCCCTACGCATTCCCCCTATGCATCCCCCCTATGCATCCCCCTATGCATCCCCCCTATGCATCCCCCCTATGCATCCCCCCTATGCATCCCCCCCTATGCATCCCCCCTGTGCATCCCCCCTATGCATCCCCTTTATGCATCCCCCCCTAAGCATCCCCCCCTATGCATCCCCCCTATGCATCCCCCCCTACGCATTCCCCTACGCATTCCCCCCCATGCATCCCCCCTATGCATCCCCCCTATGCATCCCCCCCTATGCATCCCCCCCCTATGCATCCCCCCCTAATGCATCCCCCCCTATGCATCCCCCCCCTATGCATCCCCCCCTAAAGCATTCCCCCCCTATGCATCCCCCCCTATGCATCCCCCCCTATGCATCCCCCTGATGCATCCCCCCTATGCATCCCCCCTATGCATCCCCCCCTATGCATCCCCGCCTATGCATCCCCTTTATGCATCCCCCCCTAAGCATCCCCCCCTATGCATCCCCCCCTATGCATCCCCCCCCTACGCATTCCCCCCTACGCATTCCCCCCTATGCATCCCCCCTATGCATCCCCCCCTATGCATCCCCCCCTATGCATCCCCCCCTATGCATCCCCCCCCTATGCATCCCCCCCTAAGCATCCCCCCTATGCATCCCCCCTAATGCATCCCCCCTATGCATCCCCTCCTAAGCATCCCCCCCAATGCATCCCCCCCTACGCATTCCCCCTATGCATCCCCCCTATGCATCCCCCCTTATGGCATCCCCCCCTATGCATCCCCCCTATGCATCCCCCCCTACGCATTCCCCTATGCATCCCCCCCTACGCATTCCCCCCTATGCATCCCCCCCTATGCATCCCCCTTATGCATCCCCCCCTATGCATCCCCCCTTATGCATCCCCCCCTATGCATCCCCCCTATGCATCCCCCCCTAAGCATCCCCCCCTATGCATCCCCCCCTATGCATCCCCCCCTATGCATCCCCCCTATGCATCCCCCCCCTATGCATCCCCCCCTGTGCATCCCCCCCTATGCATCCCCCTTTATGCATCCCCCCCTAAGCATCCCCCCCTATGCATCCCCCCCTATGCATCCCCCCCTACGCATTCCCCCCTACGCATTCCCCCCCATGCATCCCCCTATGCATCCCCCTATGCATCCCCCCCTATGCATCCCCCCTATGCATCCCCCCCTATGCATCCCCCCCTATGCATCCCCCCCTAAGCATCCCCCCCTATGCATCCCCCCCTATGCATCCCCCCCTATGCATCCCCCCTATGCATCCCCTTTATGCATCCCCCCCTAAGCATCCCCCCCCTATGCATCCCCCCCTATGCATCCCCCCCTACGCATTCCCCCCTACGCATTCCCCCCTATGCATCCCCCCTATGCATCCCCCCTATGCATCCCCCCCTATGCATCCCCCCCTATGCATCCCCCCCTATGCATCCCCCCTATGCATCCCCCCTAAGCATCCCCCCCTATGCACCCCCCCCTATGCACCCCCCCTATGCATCCCCCCCTATGCATCCCCCCTATGCATCCCCCCCTAAGCATCCCCCCCTATGCATCCCCCCCTATGCATCCCCCCTATGCATCCCCTCCTAAGCATCCCCCCCAATGCATCCCCCCCTACGCATTCCCCCCTATGCATCCCCCCTATGCATCCCCCCCTTATGCATCCCCCCCTATGCATCCCCCCTATGCATCCCCCCCCTACGCATTCCCCCTATGCATCCCCCCCTACGCATTCCCCCCTACGCGTTCCCCCCTATGCATTCCCCCCTATGCATCCCCCCTATGCATCCCCCCTTATGCATCCCCCCCTATGCATCCCCCCTATGCATCCCCCCCTAAGCATCCCCCCCTATGCATCCCCCCCTATGCATCCCCCCCTAAGCATCCCCCAATGCATCCCCCCCTACGCATTCCCCCCTATGCATCCCCCCTATGCATCCCCCCCTATGCATCCCCCCCTACGCATTCCCCCTATGCATCCCCCCCTACGCATTCCCCCCTACGCATTCCCCCCTATGCATTCCCCCCTATGCATCCCCCCCTATGCATCCCCCCCTATGCATCCCCCCCTACGCATTCCCCCTATGCATCCCCCCCTACGCATTCCCCCCTACGCATTCCCCCCTATGCATTCCCCCCTATGCATCCCCCCCTATGCATCCCCCCTATGCATCCCCCCCTATGCATCCCCCCCTGTGCATCCCCCCTTATGCATCCCCCCCCTATGCATCCCCCCTATGCATCCCCCCCTAAGCATCCCCCCCTATGCATCCCCCCCTAAGCATCCCCCCAATGCATCCCCCCCTGCGCATTCCCCCCTATGCATCCCCCCTATGCATCCCCCCCTATGCATCCCCCCCTACGCATTCCCCCTATGCATCCCCCCTATGCTACCCGACCCATCCGTTCCTGTAGGACTCGTAGGAGCTGGGCGGCGGAGCCATGGATGTGGACATGAATGTGGACATGGATGTGGACATGGATGTGGCGGGGATGGGGCTGGAGGCGGAGCGAGCGGGCACAACATGAAGACCCAAACAGATGCTCTCTCACCCGTTTCTGCAACCCCCCCCCCCCACCCCCCCTCCTCCACCCCCCCTCCCTCCACATCCCTCTCTCCTGTTCCTCCCCCCTGTCCCCGCCCCCTCAGCCGCCTGGCAATCCGCAACACCTTGCATCGGAAAGTCGCCATGAAGCCGGGGTACCCGACCCACCCGTTCCTACAGGACTCCGAGGAGCTGGGCGGCGCAGCCATGGATGTGGACATGGATGTGGCAGAGATGGGCCTGGAGGCGGGCGAGCAGCACCCGCTGGAGAAGCTCGCAGACTCGGACTTTTTTAACAAGTTCGAAGACGACTTCGAGGATGAGGACCTGGCGTAGGGGGTGGGGGGGGGGGCAGAGGGGGATGAATTAGTGGCTGGAGGGGGTGGGAATAGGGGGTGAGGGGTTGGGGGACAAGGGAGGATGGAGGATGGACTTTTTCAACAAGTATGAGGACAACCCTGAGGACGAGGATCTGCCGTAGGTGCTGGGAGGGGGTGAGGGACGCTAGGGTTCCAGAACTTTGACGAGGACTTAGAGGGCGATGACGTAGAGTGGGGGGTAGGGGGGTCCTACTAGAGCCCTTCATGGGTCTGGTTCTGATAGACGCTGGCCGGAGTGTGGCATGGTGTGACGGTCCATCGGTGGCAGCAGCTGCTCTGCTGAGCACTCAGCTTTGGGAGTGACAGGGTTGCGCTCCGCTGACCAAGCCGCCTGACGCCGGGGCCATTCCCTTCTACTAGGTACTCGTTCAAGACAACCCAAACCTTCAGCAGCGAATTGTTGAAGCCTGTTCCACGACCAGATCGCTCCAAACGTAGTGAGCTTGTTGTCAGCAGACAATCGCTGTATGGTACTACTGAGTCACTGAAGGCGTCAGTGTAAATCGTGTGATACGAAGGAGTTTACTTCTGAGATGCCTTAAAACCCTCAAGCTTGAAATAATTTGCATATCACTTCACCACTACCACAAGTCGTACACGAGCAGTAAACTAACTCCAGCACCAAGGGGAGGTGATGCGTGTGCAGGGGAAGGGGGATACCGTTCTTATAAATACATAAAATACCCCGCTTCCGTTGAACACACCCTAGTGCTCACTCCAAAAAAGGTCCTCCAGGGCCCCAGTCCAGTATAAATTTTACAGTCTTCACACTGCTGAAGCACATACTGCATCATCTGAACAAGACAATCCCAAGACACAGCGCAGGGAACCACCGACACATGCAGCTGCGTCACAGAAGCCACATGATTGAGAAAGGCTGCCGCCTCCCCTCCCCTGCTTCTCCCCTCCCCTGCCGCCTCCCCTTCCCTATCGCCACTGCCACCACCGACCCCCTACACTATAGCCATCCTCCCCACCCACCCGAGGGAGAGGGATGGATGGAGGGAGATATGAAGTCCCCTCCCCTGCCCCTCCCCTTCCCCCCCCCCCCTATGTCTCCACTGCAATCACCGACTTCACAGCATGTCCAGCCCCATCCACCCATGTGAGGCTCCCAAACTTCCACCCACTGCCCCCCCCCGCCCCCGCGCGCGGAGTGAGCTTAACAGAGAACCTGACAGCATTGGCCACACCCGTCTGGATCGTGAACGAAGCCGGAGTGACCTCCACGTCCACCCCTGCCGGCTCCACCACGCGTGCCGTGTACGTCGCCACATCCCCCAGGTTGGTCACCGTGCGCGAAACCGTCACCGCGCCCTGCAGGTTTGACACGGCGATGGTCGGGCGGTTGAGATCGCGGGCAGCAATTGGCGACACGTCCTGCCCCTCCTGCAGTAGTTTCCCCACAAGGGCCGCATTCTGCCCTGTGAGGAACCTCACGAAGTGCGGCACCTCCATGTTGTACGCCAGCCCGGGGCCCGGGTTGAACAGGCTGTCCACATCCACGTGGCCCGCGCCCATGGCCATGGGCGACAAGGAATCCGGCTGCAGAGGGTCCTTGTTGACCATGCTGGCGTTGGCCGAGGTGGTGATGGCGGACATGACCTGCACGGGCGTCCACGTGGGGTTGCGCTGCATGAGCAGCGCAGCCACGCCTGCCACGTGCGCCGCAGCCATGGACGTCCCAGACCCCACCCTGAAGCTGGCGTCGTCGGCGGGGGTTGCGCTTCTGGCGGCGGCCCAGATGAAGGCCCCCGGGGCGACGACGTCGGGCTTGAAGACATCGGTGGTGGCGCCCAGGGAGAGCGGGCCTGATGCGGACGCGGCGTACATGACGGGCGCTATGAGGTCCCTCTTGGTGGTGAAGGCGGGGGAGAGGGACGCACGGGGACTGCAGGGTAGGGCGTGGGGTGCACAGGAGGAGCGGGAGAAGGGTGAGACGAGTGAGGGAGCGGAGGGGGGGGTTGGGGAGGGAGGCAGCACTTATGGTGGCAAAGATGTGCTTCCAGTTGTAGGTCATGCATCCACAAGCATGGTGCCCCTGCCTTGCAGCGAGGACAGAAGTGCGCACTCGAGCACAAGCAGACCCCGAGACTGAGCAAGTGTGGTGTAGTGGCAAAGCGAGGGTGTGTGCGCGCGTGCGGTGCGGTGCGGCACGTACTTGGGCGTTTTGAGGAAGGCGAGCAGGGCGTCGGTGTCTAAGACGCTCACACCCACGACGGGCA
Source organism: Closterium sp. NIES-67 (assembly GCA_027943415.1). Taxonomy (NCBI): domain Eukaryota; kingdom Viridiplantae; phylum Streptophyta; class Zygnematophyceae; order Desmidiales; family Closteriaceae; genus Closterium; species Closterium sp. NIES-67. The sequence continues at coordinate 475,335 of BQMB01002223.1, read as the reverse complement.
GGGCCTTGGCGTACGGCTGGTTGGTGCGCGGCGAGCTGTGCAGCACCACGCCCAGCGCGCCCTTGGCCTTCGCCTCGCCCACCTTCATGGTCAGCGGCACGTCGCCTCCCGCCACACACACCACCAGCTTGCCAGCTATCAGGGCCTTGTCCAGAGTGCCCGCCGCACACTGGTCCGCCTGCCAGGGGACAGAATGGGAGGCGCGGGAGAAGGGTTGGGTTGAGATGTGCACGTTGCACATGGGGTTACAAGTGGTGGTCTGGGAGGTTGAAGAGAGCAGACGGTTAAGTTCTGCTGTGTTTGCCTTCCAGTAGCAGCACTCACCTTGGGAAATCAGCACCTTATAGAGCACAAGCCTCAGCTCTGCTCTGTTTACCTTGGTAGCGTCAGCGGATGCGAGCTTGGCGGCCGGCGAGTGCACGATGGGCACACTGGTGATGGCGGCAGTGCCCGCCCCCAGCCCGTTCACGTCGAGCACATTGCCGTTGGAGAGAGTGAGCGTTGCGGAGAAGCGGCGGTTGATGGTGCTGCAGGGGGAGAGGGGATGGGCGGAAGGGCAAGGAGGGAAGGAAGGGGGAGATGGAGAGAGCACAAGCGAGCAGGGAGTGAGCCTGGGAGGCCAAGGGAGTATGTACGTGTAGCATGGTTATGTATGTATGAACTCAAGATGCAGGGCCACAGTGCATGGTATAGCAGCAGGAGCAGCAGAAGCAACCAGCAGCTCCACTTGTGATCCCCACGTCAACAGCATACGATGCACCACAAACCATCACCGCTCTCCAAACCTCCCTTCAACACTCCTTCCCACACTTCTCTCTTTCCCACATTCCTCAGTTCCCCCCTCCCCTCCCCCCAGCTCCCTCCTCCCCCGCCCCCGCCCCCTCCCCCACACACCTTGCCCCCACAGTGAGGTAAAACGGCGAGAAATTCGCTATAGTGCGTGTGCTGTCGCTCCCCTTCCCGCCGTTCCCAGCAGCAGTCACGACCAGCGTTCCAGCCATGCTCGCATAGAGCGACGACAAATCGTCAAAGTAGGTCTGCGCGCCGTCCACGGCGCCCAGCGCGAGCAGGATGACATCGCAGCCGTCCGCCACGGCCTGGTCCATGGCCTGCTCGATGTCCGCCGTGGTGGCCACTATCCCCTGCGAGTTGGCGTTGCGCCAAAACACCTTGTATGCCGCGATGCGCGCCCGCGGCGCCACGCCACTGCCCTTGCCCACGGTCTGCCCTCGCGCGACTGTCATGGGCGTGTCACGATTGCCCGCTGCCGCGCTGCAGGAAGGGCGGAGGGCGGAGGGCGGAGGGCGGAGGGCGGAGGGGGTAGTGGGGAGTGTGGGGGGGGGAGGGCGGACAGGATGGAGACTCGAAGGGTGAGAAAGGAGGTGGGAGCATGAGAGCGGCCCCGGGAGCGAAGGTAGGGATTGCATTGAAGGCAGGCAGTATGGGCACATGACAGTGCGCGGGTACCGGCAGGGAATGGCGGCGGCAGACGAAGAAAGCAGCAGCAGCAGGAACAACGTTTCAAACGAGCCCCAATAGCCAGGCGATGACCAATAAGTCGATATGAGCGACAAGGGGCTATGGGAGGCAGAACAAAGCGAGACATCTGGTGGTAAGGCGCACACTTACTTCCACCAAAGCACAACAGAGAGAGGGAGAGAGAGGGGGAGAGGGACAACGGAAACAAAGGGAGCAAAGGAAAGGAAAGCGGGGGGCGCGAAAGAAGCGAAGCAAGCCACTTACGCGGCGACCCAGGAGCCATGGCCGTCGGCGTCGCGCGGCGAGCGCCAGTCGCTGGCGGTGTCAATGGCGCCGAACTGGCTCTCAAAGGCCTTGAGGAAGTAGCTCGCCTGCAAGACCTTGCGCGTGCACCGCTGGAAGTCCGCCGTGCGCTTGCAGTCCGCGGGCTGCCCGCGCCAGGTCTTAGGGAACACGCCGTAGCCATCCTGGGGGAGAGGGGGTGGGGGGGGGATGAGATAGTGAAAGCGATGAAGGGAAGCTGTTGAGTGCGCGTGCGAGAGAGAGGACACGAGAGAGGACTCGCACCCCCTCCCGCACCCGCACCGCCACCGCCACCCCCTCCCCGTCGCGCTTACTTCCCCGCAAGCACACACACACCCACGCGCCCGCGCACCCGCGCACCCACGCGCCGTACCTCGCTGAAGGAGGGGTGCTCCGGCCAGACGCCCGTGTCGACGACGCCGATGACGGCGTCGTCGCCCGTGTAGCTGGCGCCCCAGAACGTGCCGGGCAGGTCCAGAAGCAGCGGCGTCTCGCTCGTCTGCTTCTGCACCGCGCGGCTGCGCACCACCTGCAGCACGCGGCTGTCGCTCCGCAGGCTGTCCGCCTGCGCCGCCGTCAGCACGGCCGCGAAGCCATTCGAGATGTAGCAGTACCGATACAAGATGTCCCGCGTTACGTTAGTGAGCCCGGCTTGGCGCGCCACCTTATTCTGCTCGTCCTCCAGCGCCGTTACCAGGGATTGGATCAGCGCGCTCCACCGGTCGAACCACGGCCGCCCGTTTCGAGTCACCGCGCCCCAGTCTGAAGCTAGCTTCCGCCGGTTTCTCCCCGCCCCCCGCGCAATACCGTCCCCATCTTGCGCCATCCGCGCGGAAACACGTTCCGCCGACGGCAGAGACTCCGTCAGCAGCCTCCGCGTCGCCCCCGCGCCCGACCCCCCGGTTCCGCCACCACTCCCGGAACTCGCGGCACCACTGCCCGCGTCGCTGGCGGACGCGGCGGCGACGGATGCGGCGAAAGCGGCGGACATGGGGGAAACCGCGTCGGGGCTGAGCGCGCCGTAGAACTTGAGGTCCGTGGGTGACGGCGAGTCCAGCGCGCTCACCTGCATCGCCACCGGCGCGCGGCGCAGGCGCACGATGTACACGTCCCCGCGCGTGATGCTGGGCTGGCGGTTAGCGGCGCCTGGAGGGGGAATGAGCGGAAAAGGGAGGCGCACAGGGCGGAACGCGAAAGGGGAATGAACGGAGAGCGGAATGTTGGGGCAGCGCAGGGGGGATGAGCGGAAGCTTGCAGCGCCTTGACGGTTAGAGCCTCCTGGAAAAGCGGGGGGGGGGTGGGGGGGGGGAAGGGGGGAAATGCGGAGAGAACGACGAGCGGAGAGTGGAGAGAGGGAGGGGTGGCGAGTGATATAAGGGATGAGGGCCATGACAAGCCACTCGACGCTGGAAATGGACGGACGCTCGCGGTGGCCCTTTTCCCTCTTAATCATTTGATGACAGCTACTCGATGGGGAGCAGCGAGTATACTCTGAATCAAACCGGCGGTTTCGGCATAGCCAGTAGAGGGCTGGCGGAGACGAGACGAGAGCAGATTGCAACGTGGAAGGGCATCTAGGGTGCGAGCCATGCCCTGGCGCGGGGAAGATGCGGGAGGGCATCTAGGGTGCCGAGGAGGAGGGGGATCATGCGCACCCTGCTGCTGCTGCTGCTGCTGCACTACCAGCTGTGCAGTAACCTTATCAGCCGGAGAAACAGGTTACTAGCCCTCTTGTGGGGTTGCCGTTACTAGCGGCCCTTATCAACGGCCCTAACGAACGGTGTGAAAGCTAGTCGATAGAGCGCCAGGTAGCAGCAAGCCATGTAAAGCGGCTCACGAAACAGCAGGCCACGGAACAGCAGGTTACCTCCTGCGAGCCAGTTGGCGGCGGATGTGCGGACAACGAGGAGCGGAAGCAGCAGCGCGAGCACGGCTACCCATTTCCCCAGGGCCAAGATCCGCGCCCGCGCTTGCAGCCCGGCGATGGCCATGATGCCGGCAGTGCTGAAATCCCTTTGCGAGCTAGTGAGCGACTGGCGTGTAGATCAATGCGGTGAACCTGTTGGGTCTAAACGTTTAGTAAAGTGCGCTGTTTTAGCGTGGGCGAAATGGGTGGAGGAGGCGCGACGGAGATGCACTAAGCGAGGAGTCTACGCGTAGCCTGCAGGTCGGACTAAACGGTCTATGGCTGTCGATAAGACGGTTGAAAGCAGCAGCTAAGCGGGCAGCGAAAGGGGAAGGAGCAGATGTGCAGCATGCCGCTGGGAGAGGGAATGTGAGGGAATTGGTTCTCAACTCAATGCCCTGCTTGACTGGACAGCTGTAGTTGGCTGGAGACTGGTAGGAGCAGAGGTGCTGTTGGGGTCGTGTGAGATTCTGCAAATGCCGCGCAGAACCGGGTAGGGCGAGGCAGGGAGAGGAGAGGTAAGCTGCCTGCTAGGAAGGTGACCAGTGGATGCCATGCCTACTGCTGCTGCCGAAAACCAACCAGATTGGAGTGGGGTGTGGGGGAGGGGGGAGAAGCGGCGGAACACCGAAGGGGCGGCGGTCAGCATGTTTTGGATGACAGGCGTTTGGGCAGCCCGGACTGGCCTGCCCCAGCCCAGCCCCCTGCCCTGCAAGCCCCCCATTTGACCGACTGCCCTGGACTGTGGTTCAGGAATCTGGAAACCCTGCCTTTTTTTTAACACTGAACCAAGGCCCGTTCCGTTCTTATGGCAGGCTTCGTGGCAGGCCATGTTGCCCCAAGGAAACTGTTGCCCCCTTTGTGGCAGGCTAGCGGAAGCGACGGGCAACGAGAACGGCACGGAAAAACGTCACATATACTGGAGAGAGGCTTAGGAGTGTAAGTTGTAACCAGTTCGGTCTTGCCCGACGAAACAACGTTTTGCTCGTGCAACAACGTCGCACGACCAACTGCGAGCCCTGTTTGCGGGAACGTCATGTTTGCGACAGTCGCAATTTTCCGAATACAGCCAGTGCGACACCTTTTGGATATCGGACGGCCCTGGTCAAGCTACCTCTTCGCATTCGTGTATAAACAGAGTCATATCGCTGCCCCAATGTCAGCGATCGCTTACACAAACATTAGACGCCTAAACTTGCCACAAAGCCTGCCTTAACAGGGAAACACGCCTCAGATCAACCGACGGAGGACAACGTGGTTTCGTCTGCTGGTTGGCAAGCAGCTGTCTCGAGTCGACGCCAAATCCGTAGGTTCAGTTTCGAGTTTCCATTCTACAGTAATGTGGGTGATTTTCTTGTCGGTGGTCGCTAGTGTACTGTACCCTAACTTCATGGTGTTTGTATTGTATTGTACCCTAAAACTGTACTGTATTTCGGAAAATGTTTCGGTTGCGATGAAGGTGTTTGTAATCAAGTGCTGGTCGCGAATCTTATTATTCTATCGTGAACCACTTTCGTGGTGCAGGCTCAAGCCTGGTGGGCTCGTAGCTCAACTTCGCAAAAGGAGCTCGCGAACTGAGCCGCAGCTAAATTGATCCAAATGTAGTTCCCGGCAACAATGTCCTGTGAAGTAGATACGCAGCGCGCGCCTTGGCTTTAGTACACGTCACTGCCCTGTCATTCTCAATGTGGAATGTTTCCCGAAACTTGATGGCACTTGAGAAAAGTGGGCTTGAGGGGCTCCACAACAAAAAGTTGGCCAGTAGTATGTAGTTCCTAATCGTACATTTGCGACGCAGTCGCTAGGGACTGCGCACAAACGAATAATCGGCCCACCAAAAACACCCAACCGAAAGGTAGCCCACCCAAAGAGAAGAGGAGTAACCCACCGACAGACAGCCCACTATCATCAAATGTATGGAGTCCCCTAGACGTGGGTTACTCCGGACGGCCATTAGAGATTGTCCGCAGACGGAGAACCCTGGTCGCGCGGGAGTAGGGGTGTACGTAACACAGTACTCTCGTGGAATACTTTAGACTCTTATTCGGTGACGCGCGAGTAGGGCATAATAATGGGACAAGAAAGCCTTCCATTGGCCAATACAAAATGCAGCCCCTAATCATACATTCATGACGCAGTCTGACTATATGACCGCGCACAAAACAACCCTCCGCCCACAGATAGTAGTCAGCCCACCAGAATAAAAGAGCAGCCCACTGGCAAGTCAACCAATGACGATTGATTGTATGCTACCAGACGGCCACATGGCAGTCCTCTATGGGTCCGCAACGGGGCTGAGCTGCTTGGCGTGGCGGTAGGTGGTGTGGGAGCAGTCCACAGCGAGGACAGAGCTGGCCTCGTACGACCGCGCGTTGCCGTCCAGGAAGCCCTCGCCCTCCGCGCCGTCGGCGGAGATGGGGCGGTGCAGCGACGCGATCATTTTCTGAAAGTCGACAGCCCTCTGCGCGTGGTCGTCGCGGTACGTCTGCCCGAGCACGCCGTGGATCTCGTCCGTGTGCGACAGCTCCACGATGCCCACGTTGATGTGCGCCTCGGCGTCCGTCGGCGTCTGCAGCTTCGGGTTCGCCACGCGCAGCCGCATGTCGAGCGTCACGAGCCCCTCGATGTCCAGCGTGTAGTAGTCCACGTCGTACGGCCCCTCCTTCTCCAGCGCCTTGAACGTCAGCGTCAGCCCGCCCGCCGACGTCACCACGTCGCCCACCTTCATGCGCGGAACCGCCTCGCCGTCGATCTCGATCGTCTTCATGAATCCCGCGCCGCGCTCCTGCTGCTTGCCGTCGCGCGCGCCCAGCCGGATCTTGTGGTCGACGCCGTCGGCCAGCCACACGAGCCCGAGCTCCTTGATCCACGTGTGCACGGCCTTCCCGTCCACCACCAGCGCCGCGTTCTCCGTGTCGTCGCTGTAGTACCCGCGCAGCAGCATGTTCACGTGCAGCTCGCGGTCCGTCAGCAGGCAGAACGTGGCGTCGGGACGGCCGTTGAAGTCGAAGTGCGTGCCGTAGGCGCCCACCAAGTGCGGGTCGTTGGCGATCTCGGAGCGGGAGTTGCACTCGCCGCCCGTGCGAACCTGCAGATGCACGGGCTTCGTCTCCGTCGCGAATTGCGCCACCAGGTCGCCGCACGTGTAGTCGATGTCGTCCTTCACCAGGTAGCACGCGCCGTCGGTCTTCTTGCCGTCGATCGTGATGTCGGGAATGAACTGCCAGTACGTGCACCCCTTGGCGGCGGCGCACATGTTGCAGCAGGTTTGAGGAGACGCCTTCTTGACCGTCAGCGGGTTGCCCTTCACGTACACCTCCACACCGATCTTGTTCTTGAGCAGATTCGCCGTCTTGAACTTGGCGGGAATGCCGCCCTTGCTGCAGTTCGCGGGGGTGCATGCACCGGCGTGCGGCTTCAGCTCCCCGTGGCACTTCATGGCGTTCCATCCGGCCTTCTTCGCGTCCGCGAACAGCATCGAGTCGGTCGCCGTGGAGACTACCGTCACACCCGACGCGTCACCCTGCGTGGCCTGCTTGATAATGGCGGGGCTAACATCCGACACGGCCCCGGTGGTGTCGTCCTTCTGCTCCTTCGCCACGTCCACCGGCTTGTTGTCCGCCGCCTTGAATGGGTCCGCCGCGCTCGTTGCCAGCACCAGCGCGGCCAAACAAAGGACCAGTACTGCGTTCTTCGCCATGGTTGCGCCGGGAAGAAGTTGTAAAGCGCGCTAAGAAGGACTAGCGGAAGGAGTAAAACGAACTAGGATTAATGACTTGTTAGCATTCGTGGCTTCATTTATGGTCGCAGAAGGTTGCGTGAAGCCAGCAGCGAGTAGGAAGAAGCTGGGGCTCGAGGTGGAGTAGAGTGCAGGCCTGCCGAAGCGCATGCCATAAGAAACTTGAAAGGGCGGATTCCGTGCCCCAGGCATGCATTTGCGCCAGGCGAAACCTGGTCAATTGACGGATTCGCGTCGCATGCATGCCAACAAAGTCATACTGATGAATATCAGCTCAGGTTGGAACTTGACCGTACAGGTACTGTATGGTGTGGAGGACTCCCGCTTCAAATGATGACTGAAGTAACCCTGAACTTGGAGACATTGTATATTTCTACACTGTCGCAAGCATTTCAGATGGATGTGACTGGAATGTGAGTGGAATGTGAGTGGAATGTGACGAACTTTGTCCAGAAGAAATCCCGAAATGCTGCGAGGTTTGAGCCTGCATTCAAGCGGGCAGATATGAAAGTATAGACCAAACCAACCAAACCACCATCCCGCAACGACACGAAAACACACAACCTGAACCAGCACAACCCTGCCAGGGTGAGAGGGTGAGTTGCCAGGCGTGAGATGCGCAGAATGCCTTCCAATAATAAAATGCTTGTGGAAACACTCCGCCTCGGCAACCCAGGTCCACACCACACATACGATCCCTAAAAATGACCTGGAGTTGCCCGATTTTGTTTATCCCGTTTACAGCATATACACTCGATCAATAACACATCCAAGCTGTAGATTGTATCAAATTATGACTTATACTCAACCAACCATCTAATCAGCCGTTGCTTGAAGTTTTATGAATCAGATCTCTCAAAAACATTCTAAGGTTATGAGATCAAATATCGAGAAGAGATGTTCGTGATATCATAAAGGGTGTTATTGCATAATAGTCTAGATTGATTTCTCTTCAATTTTGCAATGAAACAGGGTATATCCATTTTAACTCTTCAATTAAAGCTCTTCTTACCGTGTTTGTCCTCTTGACTTCTTCAGATATCCTCTTGATTCGTCTGCAATCATTCTCACAAATATTATTTAACATTCTCTCTCCTGTAGCCTATAATAAACTATGTATGGCACTCTGTAGATGTAAGGAAATTGTACTTCCTTATCACGGGGTTTAGTCAGTAAGGCGTACACTGCTATAACGGGGTTGCCGTGCAGCTGTGCCACGAAATTCAAATTGCAGTCCCAAATGTGGTCTCCTGACGAGCCGCATGCATTATTGCCCACCTTGTTTTTGCATGCCTAGATTTGGGCGCTCCGCATCATTTTACGAACCACATGTCGCAGCTCTGTCGAGCCATGACCATGTCCTCCTAGGCTAGCTATATCCATGCTTCCTGCTGTTTTGATGTTGCCTCATTGTATAATTTCCTGACTAATCAATCATTCTACACACGCTCTTTGCGCTTCATTACACCTGGCCATCAGAGCCAACGATCCTTAGCCTTACGCTATAGTTCCACTGCAATACTGATACTTAGGGAGGCTGACGCCCTGGGCTTACTGCATATCAGTGTCAAACATGTGTATTTGTCATGTTTGTATAGACTGTATAGGGTTACCTCTTAGAGGGTACAACACTTAGGTATATTTGTGTGTACTCTCACTTTAACATTATTCAATTCTATTTCTGATATGGTATCACGCGTAGGTAGGATCCCCCCCACCTACCGCTTCCACTCATCCCCCCTAGCCCCGTCGCGCCCCTCGCTGGGCCCTGTCGCGCCCCTCCCAGGCCCCGTCGCGCTCCTCCCAGGCCCCCTAGTGCCCCTCCTGGGCCCCGTCGCGCTCCTCCCAGGCCCCCTAGCGCCCCTCCTGGGCCCCGTCGCGCTCCTCACAGGCCCCGTCGCGCCCCGTCGCGCTCCTCCCAGGCCCCCTAGCGCCCCTCCTGGGCCCCGTCGCGCTCCTCCCAGGCCCCGTAGCGCCCCTCCTGGGCCCCGTCGCGCCCCTCCCAGGCCCCGTCGCGCCCCTCCTGGGCTCCGTAGCGCCCCTACTGGGCCCCGTCGCGCCCCTCCTAGGCCCCGTAGCGCCCCTCCTAGGCCCCGTCGCGCCCTCCCTGGGCCCTGTAGCGCCCCTCCTGGGCCCCGTCCTGCCCCTCCCAGGCCCCGTCGCGCCCCTCCTAGGCCCCGTAGCGCCCCTCCTGGACCTCGTCACGCCCCTCCTGGGCTTCGTAGCGCCCCTCCTGGGCCCCGTTGCGCCCCTCCTGGGCCCCTGTAGCGCCTCTCCTGGGCCCCCGTCGTGCCCCTCCTGGGCCCCGTAGCGCCCCTCCTGGGCCGCGTCGTACCCGCCCGGCGCTGTCGCAGCCGCCCGGCCCCGTCGCGCCCGCCCGGCGCCGTCGCACCCGCCCGGCCCCGTCGCGCCCGCACGGCCCCGTCGCAGCCGCCTGGCCCCGTCGCACCCTGCCGGGCCCCGTCGCAGCCGCCTGGCCCCGTCGCACCCGCCCGGCCGCCGTCGCCCGGCCGCACCCGTCCCGCTCGCCCGGCCCCGTCGCACCGGCCCGGCCCTGCCGCACTCGCCCGGCCCCGTCGCCCCAGCCCGGCCCCATCGCGCCCGCTCGGCCCCATCGCCCTGTCCCGGCCCTGTCGCACCAGCCCGGCCCCGTCGCGCCCGCCCGGACCCGTCGGGCCAGCCCCGGCCCCGTCCTCCTCACTGGTACGGTTCCCCCCCCCCCCACACCGCACTGCACGGCACTGTACCGCACTGCACCGAACTGTACCGCACTGCACCGCACTGCACCGCACTGTACCACACTGTACCGCACTGCACCGCACTACACCGCACTGCACCGTACTGCACCGCACTGCACCGCACCCCACCTCGCTGCACTGCCCTGCACCGAACTGGACTGTTCCTGATGGCGGCGGAGCTTCGCTTCGACGCTGAAGGTCAGCCCCTAGAGTTCGAGGCGTGGCTTGCCGACCTCCGCCGCCAACTCACTGGCCAGCGGCAGGATGGTGAACCGCTTTCCGCACACCTTGACGGTACGCTCCCCTGCCCAGACCCCCCTGCTATTCTGCCCGCAGACCCCACACCCACTGAGCGTGAGTCTACTGCTGCCACTGCCCGTGCGCGCTCTGTCAGGCTTTCTCGCGATGCTGTTGCCCAGCTTGCCATTAGCAACACCCTCCCCCCATCCGAGCGTCCTCGCTTTAGGTCCCTCACTACTGCTCAGGCCTACTTAGATGCTGTGATCAAGCGCTATTCCACCCCTCCGGCTGCCTCGGTGGGTCGCCTGATCCTTCCGATGCTCTTTCCTGACCTTGCATCTTTCCCCACTGTCTCTGACCTCGCTGCCCACCTGCGCTCGATAGATGAGACCTGGCGCGCTGCCTGCACTGACGCCCAGCTTAGAGCCCACCAGCCGCCCATTACCTCTACCCTCTACCTGCTTGCCACCCGCCTCCCTGACCGCCTTGCTGTCGCCCGCGACCGCTTTCTTAGCGTTCACCCCGCAGACCTCACCCTCACTGACTTTGTAGACACCCTGACTGTGATAGAGACCCGTCACCGCTCCATCGCCCAGGTGAGCGGTGTCGTGCCGGTCCCTATCTTTCAGGGTTGTGCTCCCGCTCAGTGCACCTTCTCCGACGGCTCTGCCGCAGTGGCTGAGACTGCTGCTACAGCGCAGGTCCGTTCGGGGAAGGGCCGCCGCCCCAAGGCTGGGCGCGGCGGAGGAGGCGGCGGGGGTGCGGGCGGGGGTAGTGGTGGGGTCGGGTCGCCTGGTGCTGGAGCGGACGAGGGGACCCTGCCCAGTCCAGCTGAGTCGCCGTCCCTGCAGTTGCAGCAGCCGCAGCAGCCGCCCCAGTCGCAGCCTTCGCAGCAGCCGCAGCAGCCGTCGCAGACGCGGCAGACGAGTGTCCTCCCGCCCGGGTGGCCCGGCGCTGGCGGTGGCCGGGCGCGTGGTGGTGTGCCGAGTGGTGGCTCTGGTGGCGGGCGTTGTCAGTACCAGATCCAGACCGGTCCTCGCCGCGGTTTCGTTTGCGGTAGGCTCGGTCACTCCACTCCCCGCTGTTTTCGTCGCCTGGACGACCTCTTTCGTCAGCGCTTCGGCCCGTCGCCAGACCTCCCGGACTGGCAGAGTTTGCTTAGTCGTAAGATTCAGATTTTTGATATGGACATGGATGCCATTGTTGCTGCTCTGCATGTGATGTATGCTGATGACTCTAGTGTGCTTCCCGCTTATTACTCACTGTTGCATAGTGTAGGTGTGCCTAGCTTAGCCTCCCCTGCTGCGTCAGGCGTAGGATCCCCTGCTTTGTGTAGTCTTGGTGCTTCCGCCGTCGTTCCGTTGCCAGACGCCTCTGCTTCGCTTTCCTTCACCTTGGACTCTGGCGCTTCTCGGTGTTTCTTCCGCGACTCTACCACCCTGACGCCGCTTCCTGTCCCAGCTGCCGTCTCTCTTGCTGACCCCTCTGGCGGTCCGGTCGTCGCCCGCAGTTCCACCACCCTTCCCTGTCCGGCGGTTCCCTCGGGCTCTCTTACAGGTCTTCATATCCCCTCGTTCTCCAGGAACCTAGTTGGTGTCGGCTGCCTCCAGGACCTTGGCGTCACCACTACGTTCCCTGGTCACGAGCGGTATGCTGTCTGTACCGAGGCCGCCACGGGTGCCCCCCTGTCCACGTTCCCCGGGGACCCGGTGTCCGGCCTGTTCACTCTGGACACCGTGACCCCCCCGGCTGGGGCCCCCCCTCAGGTGGCTGTGTCTATTCAGGTTGCTGCTGCCTGCTCCTGTCGGTCCCTCACTCACCCGACCCTCCTGTGGCACCACCGCCTAGGTCACCCTGCGCTCCCGCGTCTGCGTCACATGTCCCAGCACGGTCTCGTCCTTGGTCTCCCAGCTTCGCTCCCCGCGTTTCCCTCCTCTCCAGCCCCACCTTGCACGCCTTCTGTCGAGGGTCGGCTTCGCCGTGCCCCTTACTCCTCCTCGTTTCCCCCTACCGCCGCGCCGCTGCAGACCCTGCACCTAGACGTCTGGGGCCCCGCCCCCGTCCCTGGGCCGCGTCGAGAGCGCTACTTCCTTGTGCTTGTCGACGACTTCACCCGTTACACCACAGTCTTTCCCCTGGAGCGCAAGGCCGACGTGCCTGGCGCTCTCATTCCCTGGCTTGTCTCTGCGCGTGTCCACCGCGGTCTCCCTGTCTTGCGTCTTCACTCAGACCGTGGTGGCGAGTTTGCCTCAGGTGTCCTTGGTCGCTTTTGCCGTGCGGAGGGCATCACCCAGACGTTCACCCTACCGGACTCCCCACAGCAGAATGGGGTCTCTGAGCGCCGCATCGGTTTGGTCATGGAGGTCGCTCGCACCTCTATGATCCATGCCGGTGCACCCCATTTTCTGTGCGGCTAGGAGCGGGCAGGCTAGCGACGGGCGGCTATGAACGGGCGGCTAGAAACGGGCGGCTAGGACTAGGACTAGGGCGGAAGCGCGGGTGGGCGGGGGGGACCTAACCCAGCGCGTGATATCATCTCATAGTAATGAATTGAGTAGAATGAGAGGTACAAGGCAGGTTTGTCCAAGGGGTTGGGCTCTCTATAGGACTGAACCTATCTAACCTATAGAGAGTTTGACAGCATGAGCTTAGAGAGAACAACTCACTAGCACAAAGTCACCTTGTACCCTCCATTCTAGTCAATGCGTTATTCTGAGACAGTCTACCTACCCTACTCCAGCTTCGCCTTACAGCTGTCTACCTAGTCCTTGACGTAAATTTTGCCACACCTAAGCAAGAGCTCCAACGACACATGCCACCTGCAACAACTGGACTGGACTGCATATCTCCATGGGCAAACACTTCACTCCTCCAGCATCACCCATGTTGTTCCACCACATATCCTAAACAATCCTCGTCTTCTCTTCCTCCCTCCTGCTGCCTTCCGCACTCCAAATTCCTGCGTGCCATGCTGCGCCTGGTAAGTTACTGGACTGTGAATTCGTATCCTTCGTACCTCGCCATCTGTGCTGTTGAAGGACCCTGCTGCTGCTGCTTCTGCTCTCCCTGCAATGCTAGATCTCTCCATGCACCCCTCATCTGCCGTGCTACTGCTTCCCCTGCTGAATATCGCCACTGCTGCTGCTGCACTCCTACTTTTCCTCCTGCTGCCACTCTGCTCATTGCGATGGCATCAGCTCCCTCCTTTCATACCCCTCATCATCGGTGGACAGCTCGAAGCGACACATGGGACACGTGTTGCGCACACCAAGCCACTGCCTGATGCACGCGTCATGGTACAGATGCCTGCATGGCAGCCTCACCACCTCCTCTCCCACTTCCGCCACGTCACTACACACAACACAGCATGCAGCGCCACTCTCTACGTCCTCCAACTGCACGAGGACACGTGGCAGGGCGGCAACGGCAGCCTGACACGCCGGAGGGTTGCCCCGTTGGCGTGGTATCACCGAGTCAGTAGCGAAGTTGTCGATCCAACGGTCCACCATGGCTCGGAATTCATCGAGATCCACCATGTCGTCAGTTACTCGCGCTGCATTGTCAGGCACTCCAGAACGCATGCCTCTGCTTCCTGCCCTCCCTTCTCTCCCTTCCAAATCAACCATTTCTCTGAACCCAAAACGCGTCAACTCCATCTGTCTCGAGCCACGTCCTTCGAGCACGGCACCACCATAAATACCGGACCTTCCTAAGCCTTCTGAGACCAGAGCCCTTCCCTCCCTTTCCTCATCGTGGTTCCTATCCGGACTGCTCAAACCCAATTGTTCCTCGTCCTCCACGTCTGAGTTGCTTATAGCTTCAAGCCTGGACAACAACTCTCGCACTGATTCTCGGAACCATCTTAAACGGCTTCTCCTGTTGGCGCTGTTGAAAAAATCCAATTGGGCCTCGTTCTCATTCTCGCCAGAATCACTGTCGCTAGCATCATCACCATCTTCGCTTGCCTCCTCTGGGTAGTGCATGAACCCCAGTCCAGTCACATTGTACCCTGACGTACTTCGAGGGAAGTTAGCATCTGGCACGTCGCCTTCTTCCTCGCCTGCAATTCCATGCATCCCTTCAGCCATAACCGCTGCTGCAGTCGTGGCTTCGTTAAAAGCACAATCACCGCCACCAGCTTGATTCGCCTCATCTGCATCGCTGTGAAACTCTGGCATTTCCTCCTCATTGCCCTCTTCCGGTGTCTGAATCGTAGCCCTCGTGTCAGTCACACCAGCCAGCTTTGGGTCTCCAAAGGTAGTTCTCGTCTCATTGGGACGACTCATGCCAGAGGCAGAAACACTCATTGCTGGTCCTCCCCCCGGTAGTGGCGACACTGCTGCTGCTGCTGATACTGCGTCATCTGGTGCATCAACCCGTTCCATGCCAACATCTCCGATTTCAGCTCGTCTGGTACCACTCCCGCCTCCACTGAAACGCCTCAGAGATATTCCTGCAGCTCCCAAGGCCGTCTCGATTCCCAAAGACGAAAGCGACGGCTCTGAGCTTCGATAATTCGCGCCTCGAGATGCATCATTGTCAGCAGCAACGACACGACTCCGAGTCAATCTTTGGTGATTCCGCCTCAGAAGTGCTGCAGCCTCGAATTCCGCAGCTTCCCTGGGACCATTCTCTTCAGAACCAGCTCGTCTGGAACTGCTCCCCCTTCCACTGAAACGCCGCAGAGCTCTATCAGAATCTCCCAATGGCTCATCGATTTCCATGAACGAAATGTTGGAGCCGCGAGGGTTCGCCCCTTGAGACGCGTCGCTATCAACAGCAAGGATACGTCTCCGAGTCCGATTCAATGTCAAGAAACTTTGACGCTGAAGTGTTACCGCATCTTCAAGTTCAGCAGCAGCTCGGGTGCGCTCGCCGCCGCTAGTGAGATTACGGATTACGCGATTGAATCTCGACGTTCCGCCCTGCAGTAACGCCTGATCTGAAGTACCAGCACCTCCAGGTTCCGTCGTGGGAAAACTAGAAGAGCGTCGTGAACCCTGGTGGAAAGCGATGGAAGCTGTGTGAGAAGCGTTAGCAGTGTCGACATCCTCGAAAAAACCGTCGTGGCAGATCGGACAGAGATGAACGTCGGGTGTAGTAGGTCAAGCTCGAGTTGGAATGCAGACGGTCTGACGGCACTGGTAGCACCAGAAACTGGAATGTCGCTGCTCCATATCCATGGCTGATGCCGCAGATGTAATGGACTGCATGATGTGCCGTAGGAGATCGACGCGGTTTGATGTTCTTATATTCCATCCATTCTGAATAATGAATAATCTGCTTCGCACAAGCTCGGATTAGGAATAGACGACTGGCAATGTTGACTACGCATGATAAAAAAACCATGACGTAAGCTGAAGGACCAACGGAGGAGCCGAGAGTCAGTGCTGAGGATAGCTCGAATCAGAAGCCCAAGCAGAGCACGACCTAACAACAGCCTCAGTGCTTGCCGGAAAGCCGAGCAGACTGCACTGAGTGCAGCAGCAACCAGTTAATCCTGAAAACGAACGATGTGTCGACACCCGAATGCATATACTAATAGAAAACAAAGTAAAAGTCACTAAAGTACCTCTGACGCTGAACAAGCCAAGTTGACGTACAAGCCAGCGACATGATGAATACATCAGGTTAGTTGGAAAGCCATTCACGATGAGTGGGTGGAGTGTGCTGTGCGTGCTGTGCTCTCTCAGGGATTCCTGGTGCTGGGGGTTGCGAAATGGCACCTGTCTCTGGACCAACGGATCAAAGGTGCTGCTGCTGGCGTCAGTGAGACGCGAGCCAGTAAAATGGCATGCAGATCAAAGGCTGCAGCAATAAGTCAACATTCGCCGCAAAGCTCTGCACCACGCTGGAACTGAAATTCACAGGTACTAGTTCCCTGTACAGTTCCAACAATATAATAATGAATGCTCCTGATGTAACATTTCTTAACATACAATGGAATGTACATTTTTTGGAACAAAAAGTTCCAGCTTACAAAAGGTTACTAGAAGAGTACTTAATTCTAGAACGAGTCGTCAATCGCATCAGCTTCACCTTGCCAAACGGACTCCTTGAGTAGGAAAAGCAATGCACGAGCATTCTTGATCAACTCCCTCTCTTCGACCCCTTTTTTCATGACCTCGCCAGCCGGTCCTTCTCCCAAGCTAAGGGAGATCCTCGCTAGTGGAGGCAATGCACCCTCGCCAACCAAGGCGACGGCAGACAAAAATCCCCCGACTACGAGTTCTCTCATCATCTTCACTGCTGCTCCTCTCGCCCGCACACACGGTCCCTCAACCACCTCCACCAATGCTGCTGCTATCCCTGCCACGTCAGCAATGGCTTGTTGCCCATGTGGCTGACGAGAAAGACACGTCAGCAGGCTCATCACATGTGCATCCATACCTTGCACTCTGCTACCAAGCATCCCTGTGGTTGCCCATGCCACATCATGCAGTATCGCATCATTGGCATGTGATGATGGTGCATCTCCCAGCACGTGCATCAAGATGCGAGCAATATTCGCTGCCATTTCACCAGCTGGAACCGCTTCAGCGCCCCCATCGCCCATCGTCTCATAGCTATAGTGCACTTCACGACTCTGCTGCTTCCTGTGTGTGTCACTGTAACTGCGTGCCAGTGACAGCAGGGCGGGCACGGCACCACACTTCCACGCTGCATACAGTCCGCCGCGGTGTTCTGTGACAAGCAGCAGCAGCGCATTGACAGCAGCCGCCCTCACTTCCATGGACTTGGAGGCATCCACAAGTACCTCCACCAGCTGCTCCCCAGCACACACCACACCACCACCATCACCATCACCCACAGGTGCTTCCGCCCCACACCCTGCCTCCGAGTGACATTCCTCTCCCGGCTTCGCCTGTTTTCCTCCCTCAAGCTGCCGCCCGCAGCCATCGCCACCGCTGTTTCCACCAGCAACGCCCTCCAAGCCACCAGCAGCAGCAGCAGCATCAACAGCACTTCTCTCAGTTCCCTTCCGCCCCATAACTTCTCCAGCGCTCTTCCTGGCAGCAGCCCCTCCCCCCAGCAGTCCGGTGAGCGGCTTCACACACGAGGTGCTGCGGGCGGGCAGGCTGCAGCGCTGGTGCAGGAGAGAAGCGGGGGTGGGGGACAGCAGCAGGGCGTTGGACGACCGGGACGACCGCAGCATCCTCTCCTGGCTTAAACCAAGCCCAGCCTTGGGCCTCTCCACTGACGCCTCCTCGCCCCCACTCCCTGTTTGCACTGCCTGCGCGCCCTGCTGCTCCACACCACCGCCTGTGCCTGTGCCCGCGCCCTCGACCACCCTGCTCTCCTGTATCCTGCCCCTCTCCATCCAGTTCCCCCCCTCGACAGGTTGTTCAGCCCGTGCTCGGCCTGCGTTGCTCGCCTGGCTGATGCTGCGCGGGCTGGGAGCCCCTGGCCTGAGCGGCCTGGCACCAGGAGACATGGTCGAAAGGAGGACTTGTGAGGGGGAGCGACGGTGCTGCTGCTGCGAGCTAGAATGCTGGTTGATGCGGGAGGTATTATGCCCGTGCTGGTGCTGGTGCTGCTGGTGCTGGACATTGTCTGAGGATGTGGATGGGGGAAGGCAGGTGGGGCGCAGGTAGGGGGCGTTAGGGGGCATGGCACGCAGGGCGGATAGCGGGGCGGACATACTGCGGCTGAGCATGGGAGGGACGCCGTTGGATGGCGCCACCTTCGTGCTGGCTGATTTGTATCTCACCGCCTCGTTTGCCGATGCTGCTGCCGCTGATGTTCCCCTGCCGAAGCTCATCACCCCACCAATCCCAGCTGCACCACCTGCACTCCGTCCCCCCGCTTCTCCCCCCGAGAGCACTGCCTTTCTGCCCTGCATCGTCTCGTTATCCACTCCAACCGTTTCCTGCCGTGCCGTCCACCCCCTTGCGCTCTGAAGACTGCCAGCAGCAGCAGCGCCAAGGCCGACCTTTCCCAGCACCAGCGGCCGCACGCTCCCCCTGCCTCTGCCACCAAAGCCGCCTTCACCCAGCCTTCGATCAGTTGGGGAGACAGACGTGGATAGTGAGTGAGAGAAGGAAAGGGAGGGAGAGGGCGGGTCCCTAGACAGAGGAGGACGAAGGCCCATGGGGGTGCTGATGCTGGTAGACCGAGTGTGTAAGGAGAGTGGGCGAGGGGTAGAGGACGGGAGGGAGGGGCAGGTGAGTGGAGGGGGGAGGAAAGCCGGCAGGGCAAACGGTGGCGGTGGCTGCTGCTGAAGGGGATTGTTTGACGGCGTGGCCTTCTGCAACAGCTGCTGCTGGGGTTGCTTCTGTACGCTCGTCTGCCCGTTTGTCTGCTTCTTTGCTGTGGGCTGCCTCAGAATCTGCCCACTAGATTGCTGCTTGTCGCTCTCGCTGCCTCTTCCGCTCCCTCGCTCTGCTTCGGCCGCTGAATCACCGCGTGCTGCCTCGGCTGCTGACCCTCCCGCGGCAACACCAGCACCTGCAGCGGCTTCCGAGCCAGGGACGCTCCAAACGCCAGGGGAGGGCACTCCGACTTGCAGGGACAGCTGCACGCGGGGCTTGCACCCGCCACTGCCCATGCCGCGCCCACGCCCCACGCCTGGACCACCAGCACGGGCACGAGCAGCAGAGGCTGCTGCGCGAGCACCAGGGGCAGCTGTGATTCCCGCTCTGGCACGGACGCCAGCAGCAGCAGCAGCAGCACCTTGCGTGACAGTGACAGCACCCGGGCCAGACACTGTGATAGAGGCTGTTGTGTTGTGATGGGCATTGGACGCCCTGCCCGCTGACTGCCCCACAAGCTGGCTTACCAGCAGCAGCGGGCCTTTGGCTTTGCCTGCTGTGCGTTGAGGCGTTCCTTTGACAGCAGCGCCTTTGCTGACCGGGCGCGCATATGCACTCGCCTTGTGTGCTGCCACCCCGCCTCGTGCACCTCCAGTCTGCGCTCCATCGCTTGATTTGCATGCTTCTGCTTGGGAGCTGGGCTGATTAGTATTCTTCGCCTGCTGCTGCTGCTGCTGCTGCTGCTGCTGCTGCATCGAATTATGTGTGCTTGCCTGCCTCGTTTGTGCGCCAGCTGCATGCCGCTGGGGCGACAGGAGCAGTCCCTCCTCCTGCTGCTGCAGCTGCTGCTGCTGCTCCCGTTTCCATTCTGTAAGTATAGGCTGGCCTTGTGGGGATGTGACACCGCCCATGGGAGAAAGGTCTTCACTCCCGTTGCTCCCTCCGCCACCGCCGCAGTTGCTGCTGCTGGCAGGTGACGCCTGCACCGGAGCCGGAGACCCGCTGACGTTCTGTGGTTTGCTGCTCGCCGGCAGTTTTGACGGCTGGCGGACGGCTGACGACTGTCCGGCAGCTTGTACCGTTGGTTTATCAGCTGATGATGAAGCTGAAGGGATGGTGTATTGGGCGTTGAGATTGCGCCCAGCGGGGACTCGATAACTGATCAGCTGGTTCCCGTTGTGATTCAATGAAGGCTCGCGGTTCCTGGGGCTGGCGGACACGGGAGGGGGAAACTTGGGGCCCGCGGAAGTTGCGGGGCAAGGGTGGGGGGAGGAAGCGAAGGCGGGGGAGGAGGAGGTTGAGCGGGGGAAAGCGGCGGCGGAAGAGGGAGAGGCGTGCGACGAGGAGGAGAGGGGCGGGGGGGAAGTACTGGCGGAGGAGGAGGAGGGGGAGGAGGAGGAGGGGGAGAAAAGGCAACCCGCCCTTGAAGGGAACGGGGAAGGGAACGGGGAAGGGGCAGGGGAAGGGGGAAGCGGAGCGCGCGTGGCTGCTGCCACCGCGGGGCCCTTAGTAGGTGAGAAGGTGGAGGAGGGGGAGGGCGAGGGGGAAGCGGAGCCGGGAGGTGAATCCGGGAGGGAGGGAGATGGGCAGCGACGGGGCGAGGAATCTGTGAAAGACATCTGCAGAGCCGCAGGTGATTGCGAGCTAACGCCGCGCTGGCTCTGGCTGTGGCTGTAGCTGTGGCTGTGGTTGTGGCTGTGTATGCCTAGATGTCCGCCGACACTGCCACTACGCCTGAGGCTTATGCTAAAGCTGCTGCTGCCGTTGTTGCTGCTGCCGTTGTTGCTGCTGCCGATGCTGCTGCTGCCGTTGCTGCTGCTGCCGTTGTTGCTGCTGCCGCGAGCAGCGACGGAAGTACTGCTACTACTCCCGCCGTGCGCCGCCAGCCACGTGGCGATCAGCTCTCTGAGCGCCACGTTCGGCACCACGTGCGTGTGTGGCAGCGACGCGCCGGTCACGGGGCAGCACGCCGGCTCGTGCGGCCCCGCGGCGCGCAGGCGGTGCAGGATGTGCGCGCGCTCGTACGTGCAGCCCGACGCGACGATGACCGGGTCCAGCATCACCCGTCCCGACAGCGGGCAGAAGAACTCGCGTGGGGCCCTCGCGCGCGCGGACGAGGGC
This sequence comes from Closterium sp. NIES-67, assembly GCA_027943415.1. Lineage (NCBI taxonomy): Eukaryota > Viridiplantae > Streptophyta > Zygnematophyceae > Desmidiales > Closteriaceae > Closterium > Closterium sp. NIES-67. The sequence goes on along the minus strand of BQMB01002223.1, from coordinate 454,557 downwards.
TCCGCGGATGGGGGCGACTGGAGCATGGTGAGCGCGGGAGTGCTAGAAGCATTTAGTAGTGGATGCGCCGCGAGTGGTGGTGGTCGGTTATTGAGGCTGTTGGGGGTGGATGGACAGTTCGGTCAGATGGGAAGGTTAGAACTTCTATTGAATCGAGCGGACGACTCGGAAGCGAAGAACGCTAAGACGACGCTCAGCGATCGCTGCATGCCGTGGTTCTCGTTCGTACTAGTACTAGCCAAATCGACGCACTGCCAGCCTTGAATAATCTGAAATGGCCATCCTTCGAGCCTCCCACCATGATTGAGTCAATCCTGATTCTGCGAAACTCAACAGCTGAGTCTGAGAGCTCATGCCAATCGGCGAAAATTAGCAGCGAAAGAGACTCGTACCAGCATTTGTCCCGAACAACTACTGCCCCTGCAAGCGTTGCATGTGTCCTTGGAAGCGAGCTCAACCATCGTCTGACCTAAGGAAGAGACACAAAAGATCCTGGCTCAACGCGCACTCGCGGGTGGTTGGAGATAGTTTCAATCAGTCCGACCGTCGCGCCTCGCCTTTCTGGGCTTTTGCAGCCAAGCGAGGGGAAGCAAGGATGCCTCGTGGGAGAGGTAGTGGTGCTGCTGCTGCCAAACTTGGTGGCTTGGAAATTGGAATGCTCCTGGGTTTGTGTCGCACGGAGATGCGCTCCGGCTAGTCGAAGCGGCTTTCTGGTCGGCATTCGCCACGTGCCTCTTTCACGACGCAAGCGACGAGCGTGCTGGGAGTAAGCAAGTAAAAGCACATCTCGCGAACGCGCCAGGGACTATGCGATCGGTGTGAACAATTCGTCAGCTCGCCTTCGCGCACCAGCAGTCGTGTGTCGTGATTCGCGAAGGTGGACGACCAGGCAGGAGCAGTGTCGTTTGGAATCATCAGCAGGGGGTACGATCCAACTGTCTGACGTGCCAAATTCCCTTCAAGCTGGGCATGCAAATCGTCGTGTGCCAGAACAAGGGGTATGCCATTAGGTCCGTGACATTTTACTCCATATAATACTCCAAGGTCCGGAATTCGATACGAACCACTACGACGTAAACCGTCTGTACGGTATACATCTACTGCTAGACTTCGCTAAAAAGGCTCAATAAAACATAGTGACCAATCACGACAGTCGCATGATGCCACCGACCATCGATTCGCGCCACCCGAATCGGGTGCGATTGCAGCATGCAAGCTTCGACAACCAACCCGCGAGTGCAAGCTCGGAAATTCCCAGTGAAATGTGCTTGGAATTGCTCGGCCAATACGTGCTTGCCAGGGCGATCCGACGTAAACACGACGGACCGGGGGGGCGAACACAAAATCACAGACAGCCCGCTGGTACCCCCGTCCACCTGGCACTTTTGCATGCGCGCTGACATGGGCATGCATTCGTACCCCATTTTCATCCATTATGTCTTATTATTACGGTCCTATTCTAATCCTCGTGTCAAGAGCATTCGAGGCGTTTCCCATATTTTAGAACCAATCACGTAAATATTCAGGCTTCCCGCGTGACACGAAAATGTCCGTCCCGGATACGAAAACACGACCCACGGTCCCTCAATCACCATTAACAACTGCACATTTCGTAAAAGATTTGCTCAAGGGGTTTTTTTTCATTTCGTTAAAACGTGTGATTGGTTAACGAAACCGCTTAATCCATTTGTCAAAATTTCGTACCGTTTAGCCATTTTCGTGCGACCACGAAAAGGGTTTTCTAAACTATTTGTTTTGCGTGTTTTGAGCCTGCGCTGCTTGTGGGAAGGTCGAGAGCGAGGTGTTACTTATTTTGTCCGCGGTAATTCTGACCAGACGACAAATTCGCTAAGCGTTTTTTAAGAAGCCACATGAGCCCTCACATGACACGCGGCGAAATCGCTGCTGCCCGTTGTGAACCGCTCCTATTCGTCCTAGTCCATATTTGCGAGTCGCGGATTTGGAGCATAGAGCATACCCGCTGTACCCACGGTGTTTCATCCATATCTTGCAATTTTGCTTCGGTTTCCAGCCACATTGTTATGATGATCTCGGGATAAGAGTCCAGTAATGCATTAGGGCGTGTCCAGCGCGTTCGTTTACTATTCACTTTGCGGATCAGGTACATAATTTTGTCCAGGTAACCTGAAATTTCGTGTCCATTCGGACACGCACGATAAATTGACGGTTTCGGCAGACACCTTCCAGACGTGCCCACAGACGTAGACCACACGTTTCCGAACCGAATGAAAATCGTGCGCAAATTATGTACACGGCAGAAACGTCCAAATCCTGGCTGGCGAAAAATAGAACGCTTACATTCGCCAGGATTTCGTAACGCTTGCGAAGCACGGCGAAAAAAAACGGAAGAAGAATTGGAGTTGCATGCGCGACTCGACTTGCCTGCATAAAAACAGATTCAAGGTATCGACTATACAAATATGATGGCCAACATGCCACTCAGGCCTCTGGATAGGATTAGAAGTACTCTTTCTTGTAAGGGTACTCGCTTGTTGCCACTTTTTCTGTAAGGGTATTTTTTAAAGCTACTTTGTAATATAAGGGTCCTAAATATTTGTACTTTTTCACATAAGGGTATAACTCCAGCGCAGCCTTACACTTTACTGTAGTTACAGGATCTCGCGTGATTAGACGACTGACGTGTTGCAGATATGTGACGACGCGCCTTGGGTGGCACTCGACAGGGTGCACCAAGATTTTTGTTTTTGTTTGTTAGCGCTAAAGTGGGGGGAATGTCGCACCTCGGTAATTTTGCTGTTAGTGCGTATTTCTACATTAGGGCATTCAGTACAAGGGAACCAAACTTCGCGAAGTACCAAATCGAACCGAACAGGAATTTGCGTTTTGACCCTCGGACCTCACTCTTTCGCGTTTCAGAGTCCATTCCGGGTTTGCTGGTACTGATTAATGTCTTGTAGAAATACGACCTCATTCCGTAGACCCTTCCTGGTCGCGACCTCATTTCACGTTGGTGCCCCACTCGTTTTTTTTTGTTTTGTTTTTGTTTTTTGTTTTTGTTTTTTTTTTGTTCTTTCATTTCTTTAACTAATGTAGTGGCGGATACGACTCTACCAACACGAATTATACATTCAAGAGGGCAGGTTTTGTAGCTATGCGCATGAATTCTTGGGTGAGTGGCAGCCATAAAAAACGTAAACCATTAGCAGAAGAAATTGACGACGTGAATCCCCGTCGTGCGCGGGCAGGGGCCAGGTAAAAACCCGTGGAAACTTAAATTCAAGCCGCCGATATTTCGTAGGCGTGACATTCCCACACCGAAGTGGGTAGGGGGGAAGAGAAGGTTTGACATATCACGTCCAGGGCTTTCAGGCTACCCTGTAATTTCAAGGTAGTTATTCCCCCCAGTCTGACTGGAACACACTTTGGAACTGGGGGACTTAGCTGAATCCTCCGGGTTGCGAGGTGTATGGGAGGATTGTCTCTCGTAGTTGGGGACTTGGCCGAATCCTCTGGGTTGCAAAGGTACTACAGCAGCTTTGTCTCTGCCAGTGGGGGACTTCACCAATTTTTCGGGGTCGCTCGAGGGCTGTGGGAGGAATGCCTTTGGCAGTGGGGGACTTAGCCGAAATCTTGGGTTGCGGGGGGTATAGGAGGAATGACTCTCGGATTGGGGGGACTTAGCCGAAATCTACAGGTTGCCAAGGGGATAAATTATTACAGCGGGGGATCGCATGTGTGATTGTGTAAGGGTGATTTTACACAACACTTTTCCGCATCAGGGTCCCTACACTCGACCACTTTGAAAAAGCAGGGTCCCGTATAGATCTAGTTTTTTTCATAAGGGTAAAAAACTAAACCACTTTTAAAAATAAGGGTCCAACAGCTACCCCACTCTTATTATAAGGGCCGTAAGGGTATTTTACCCTGATATCCTGAGGCCTACTGCCACTACGACGACAACCTAGAGCCCATAGCGGCGGAGTAGCTACGCGGTACGCGCCACACATCAAAATCATGGCCTCTAACGCCTCGTACGGCTCGCCACGCCGTGAATGAAGTCGCCCGCCAAGGGCAGCTGGCGCGCCGCAACATGGGTTGTCGACGGCACATAGCAACAACCTTGTCACTTCTTGGAAGGCGCGTTCCAAGCTAGTCAATGCTACCTATGCTATGGGCTGATGGCAACAATAACACGCCATGATTGGAATTAAAAAAGCAGAGGTCCTCCTATTCCCCCTAAAACAACCAGTACAACACCCACTACAACACCCATGGCTACTCCCATCAACGCATTTGACGGCAGCAATACCCTCCCAATCCATACCTCGATTTTTGACACCCAAGAATCTGCAACCAACACTGCTACACATGGAGCCGCCACCAACACCCCTACCGGGAACCGCAGCACTGCCGTTAGGACGCCCATGCGCCAAGACTCTTGGGCGGACGACGATGATCTCATTTTTGAGGAGTACCACAACGTTGTCCTGGCAGAGGACACCCCTCTCACGCCCGATGAGACCCTTGCAGACAACGTCTTGACTGAGGACCCTCCTGCTGTAGATGACTCCGGCAATCTTGGGGTGCCACTCACTGGAGTCACGCCATCGCCAAGCGAGGGCGGCAGCGGTGTGCGTGGCAGGGTCCACTGGAGTGCCAGCGAGATGAACCGGCTCGTCTATGCGCGCGTGGATCTGGACCCGGACTGGGATCTCATGCGTGGGGTGCAAGGAGCCAACTACTGGACATCCCTGCACCGCATGCTTGTGGAACGCCACCCGAACTTCCGCTTCATGCAGGCTGCTACGAACATCAAAATGTTGCGTATCGAAACCCAGTTCCGCCAGATTCGTGACTGTATTTCTCGCTCCCGAGCCGGAGCTATTAGGTACCTGCTGCAGTGGTGCCATCTCATGGACAGCATCCGTGGCAACCGCCCCGCAATCCAGCCTGCTATCCGTCTCACGAACGATACACACCGCACTACGACCATTGGTATGCTTTTTATCGTACTTATATTCTATCCCGGGAAGCACACCATGCTTGCACTACTCTACGTTCAAAGTGCTCTGACCTCTATGACCCCTGCTGTTATCTACCCAAGTAGGCAGCACCCGTCAAGGTGGCACCGGCGGCCCACAACACACAAGGGGCGTTAGGGTCCAGAGGAATGACATCCCTAGCATCGAAGCTACGACGCGAGCTGCCACCACTGGAGGAGCATCACCGTTGCAAACTCTACCTCTGCCCAAGCTACCACAAACTAGCACCCCTCTAGGAACTTGACTACCCCTCCGTCACCTCCTCCTCAGACCTCACTGCCCCGCCCCGGTCACACCATCCCTAGTCGCATGCCCGCCAGCCAGTCCCCCAATGCCAGCACTGGCCCATCCAGCAGCTCCACTGGCAATGCCAGCCCTGGCCCCTCCAGCAGCCCCACTGGCAATCCTAGCCCCGGCCCCTCCAGCAGCCCTTCCGCCACCACGGGCAGAGCGGGGGCGTCTCCTGCACATGGCAACGGCAGAGTCAAGATGGGAGTTAATGGTGTGGGGCCTGAGGCTGCTGATGCAACGGCAATGGCTCAGAGTATTGCTGATGCAATATCAGCTGCAGTGGATCGTGCATGTGATCGCTTTGAAAGCCTTACCCGAGCGTTGGCCGGCTCGAGGGTGGATGCGCACGTGCCCACGATGCGTGGAGAAGACGGGCGAGCTGGTCTCGACGAGCAGCTGGCTTGAAGCTCGGCGACCCTGGCGTGATGTGCACAGCGGTGGCAGCTGGCCCCTCAAGCTACCAGCGATTCCCTTCACGTGGTGGACCCGTCCGCACCATGTTGCCAAGCGAGTTCTCCACATTGTGCACAGCAACACATGCCCCCACAGTCCTAGGAAACTTTTTCAGATGTTCTTCCGCCCTCCCATCCAGAATCTGAAATTTCCCCTTTACCCTTCCATTGGTCTGCTCTACCCTCATCCTAGTTCTGCTTTGCTGTTTGTTGTAGATGGCCGCTGTGTCGCTGAGCTGGCCGTTATTAGATGGTAGCTTGTATGGCCCCAATATGTTGCTGTTGTTGCCATAGGCGGCATCTGCCACAAGGCACATCCCATGTAGTTCTCCATTTTCGATTCCAGTGCGGGCTTCGCTATTGTTCCAAACTCGTGCATCGTTAACACTGCCCGGCCAGCCAACGTCATAGTGCCAAATGTTTCCGTTAGCATCAACAATGAGCTGTAAAATGATGCTGTAGATTCCTTTTCCATTCTGATAATCGGTCTTATGCTCACCGAAGCCATGCACTCGGATGTGAGTACCGTCAAGCGCACCAATGACGACAGGGATGCCACCGGGCTGTCAAAATTCTTCAGCCATGGCAGCGAGCTCGTGCTGCTGGGGCCACTGCACCCACAATGAGCCGAGCACCTCCACGCAGAAAGTCTCGAAGTCATCCCATATGTCCATGGCGGCGCTCCGACTAACGCCGAAATGCATGGAGAGCATTCGGAAGGACCAGGCCTGACCGAGCCTTGAGAGTCCTACTGAAACACGCAGCTGAGGGCTGAAGTGGAACCTATAAAACTGCAGCCGAGCGAGGATGTACTCCTCCGCTATGTAAAGGACCACGTGCCTCTCGACACGGAAGATTGACATGTAGAGGTCATCACTGAACTCGCAAAGTAGTGCTGCCATCTCATGCGCACGGCGCCACGATCTCGAAGCAGGCTTTCCTCACATGTGGCGGCCACAAGGGCGCTTACCAACGTGGGCAGGTGTTGGGCGAGAATGTTGGCGATTGGGCCTATCACGCAGGTGATGAGACCCTGGTGCATAAGACTTGACGTGCGGAGCAGTTGAATATCCATAGTGCCGTCGGCTATTCTATACTGCCTACAATCCTACTGAACCATGGTTGGGGATATGGCCCTCGCTTTAACCCTGGGATAGTCGCTGTCTCGATTGCCATGTGCTCGTTGTGCTCTGTTTTTGTGTTTCTGTGGCTTTTTCGAGAGGGAAATTGAGCCCTCCATTTTTTTCCCCTTGGGTGGAGTCGCGGCTCGTAATGCGTGTTCGCGAAAGCGGGCGGGGCCTCTTTCCCGGGGCGAAATTCAGTTACCCTGATGTTTTCGCGTGTTAGTCTGTTATGTGCGCGCTGCGCACCCGCTCATCTGTCGAGCCACGGGCGGGACTCATGTCCACTCGTGTCCCAGCGTTTTGCTGTTGATACATTAGGTGTACCTCAATACATTCACATTCGTCGAATCAATATTTCTGCGCGTGAAAAAAAGTCAAAAATTCGTCTTGGGGCAAAATGAACGCGCTGGACACGCCCTTAGTGTGGTCGTGATTAAATCCCGAGTCTAGAATGGTAGAAAACCATGATTACTGACCATGAAAATGTTGATATATATATATATATATATAATTGTAGGCTCCGTAATTGTGCTACTTACTGAATCCTACTGTAGAGGGGACTACCCCTCCCCCCCCCCTCCCCCCTTCTTGTATCTCCTTCTCTTCTATTCCAACACTCTCTCTTCTCTCTCGACATTTTCTCTCCTTCCTAAACCTCTCGCCATTCCATGGCTTCTCCCCCTAGCTAGCTCATTTTAACATGGTAACAGAGCAGGTTCAACCTGCTGGACCTTCTTCCCACGCTTCCGCTGCGCACTCTTCCTCTCTCTCTCTCTCTCTCTCTCTCTCTCTCTCTCTCTCTCTCTCTCTCTCTCTCTCTCTCTCTCTATCTCTCTCTCTCTCATTCTCTCTCTCTCTCTCTCTCTCTCTCTCTCTCTCTCTCTCTCTCCCTCTCTCTCTCTCTCTCTCACTCTCTCTCTCTCTCTCTCTCTCTCTCTCTCTCTCTCTCTCTCTCTCTCTCTCTCTCTCTCTCTCTCTCTCTCTCTCTCTCCCTCTCTCTCTCTTTCGCTGCCATGGCACCCTCGTCGCGCTGTCGTGGCGTCGTCGTTGTGCTGTCGTGGCGGCGTTGACGCACCAGCGCACGACTGGCAGCGGCAGCGCCGGGCCAGCCATGGCGCCGCGCTGACGTTTCGCCCCCCACCCCTTCCCCCTTCCCCTCCTCTGCCTTTCCCTTCCTCTCTGCCGCAGCCGCTGGCGACCTCATGCCGTCCTCCCTTTTGTCGCCTCAGGTTGAGCCACGCCGCCGTTGCCTTGGGTGCCGCAGCCGCCATCGCCAGGTGCCTCGACGCCGCCGCCGCCGCCGCAGTCGCCGACGCTGCCGCCGCCGCTGCGACCCGCCGTCGACGTCTCCACCTCGACCGTCGAGGGGTTGACCGGCTGGTCGAAGCCATTGCTGCTGCAGGGAATGGGGGTGCAAGGATGTGGGGGTGCTGGGGGTGGGATTGGCTTGCCACTACCAAGCCTAGGGGGTGTGTTAAATTATATTTTTCTATATATAATTGTAGGCTTGATAGTTGTGCTACTTACTGAATCCTAGTGTAGAGGGGACTACCCCCCTTCTTGTATCTCCTCTTCTATTCCAACACTCTCTCTTCTCTCTTGACATTTTCTCTCTTTCCTAAACCTCTCGCCATTCCATAACTTTTCCCCCTAGCTAGCTCATTTTAACAGAAAACAATGCCAAGAAAACTGGGCGAAAGTAATTTCGGCAAAGTTCCCCTGACGAACAAAGATTCTGGCGAAATCGTGGAACCATGATCGCATGACGGAACTTCTCCTGCAAGAACCGAATGCTACAATGTGAAAACAGTGTGAGGGGGGTGGGGGTTGGGGGGGGAACAAACATTGACGCGAGACCCCCACAAAATGCGTTCAGAATGGTTGCTAGCAAAACAAAAGAAATACTAAGATGAACAGTGACCGGCAATCGCAAGCTGCCCCCCGTTTCCAGTAAGTTGCAACGTTTTTCCGTTTTGTACCTCGTTACCCTTCATTTGACGAAAATATGTTCAGGATTCCTGAACTTGATAGCAAACCATTTTGAACTCGGGCTTTAAGTGTGTCGAGCACAAATGAAGCACAGGGCTAAATACAAGCACAGCTAACCTAGTAAGGGAGCCTCGAGGAGGGTAACGAAACACACGCGATGTGGTTTGGGGCGCCTCGGGACTCGGAAGTGTCGGATGCGATGCCGCGTGTAGGCTTGGTGGTCTCGAACGTAGTTCGTGTCAACTTATACATATCTCGCATATGTCGACGTAATAGGCTAGTAGGGTTCGTGCTCTTAGAGAGTACAGATTCCCAACCATATATTCCCCTGTATCCCCTTGTTCTTACTCACTATGTTATTCTAAGATGGTATCAGCTAGGTTAGGTCCGCTCACCCGCGCTTCCGCTCTAGACCACCGTAGCGGCCCTACCCTGCCCTAGCCCGCCCTAGCTAGTCCTAGCCGCCCTAGCTGACCGCTTGCCCCTTGCGCGCCGGCCCCTCGCCCGCTCGCCTCGCGCTCACTGGCCCTAGCGCACCGGCCCCTTGCCCGCTGGCCCCGCGCTTGCCGGCCCTAGTTTGCCGGCCCCTCGCCCGCTGGCCCCACTGCATGTCAGCCCTAGCACGCCGGCCCTTGCTCGCTAGCAGGACGCTGGCCGCCGGCCCTAGCTTGCTGGCCCCGCGCGCCTGCCAATAGCTCGCCAGCGGCCCGCTGCCAACCGACCCCTGCTCGCCGACCCCTGCTCGCCGGCCCCAGCTCCCCCCGGCCCCAGTCCGCGCCGGCCCCAGATCCCGCCGGCCCCTGCTCGCGCCGGCCTCATCTCCCGCCGGGCTCTGCTCGCGGGCCCCTAGTCGCGGCCCCCAGCTTGCCGGCCCCAGCCCCGCCGGCCCCCGTCCGCGCCGGCCCCTGTCCGCGCTAGCCTCAGTCGCCGCCGGCGCTAGCCGCGCCGAGCCGCCGGCCCATCGAGTCGCGGAGCCGCCGATTTGCCGAGCCCTTGAGTCGCCGAGCTGCCGTACTACCAGGCCGACCTGCCGGCCCTGGCTACCCCTTTGCGCCGGCGCTCCCCCCAGCCATCTCCACCGCTCTCCACCGCTCTCCATCGCTCTCCACCGCTCTCTACCGCTCTCCACCACTATCCACTGAACTCTCCTCCACCACCTCTAGCGGTTGTCAGCTGCTGCAGCCGTGGTGATGGCTGACGCTGTGCTCTGCCTGGACGCGGAGGGTCGAGCGATCCACTTTGAGGCATGGCTCGTTGACCTCCGCCGCTCGCTGAGGGGTCAGCGTCAGGATGGCCAATCCCTTGCCGTCCACGTCAACGGTAAGCTCCCTTGCCTCGACCCGCCTGCTACCCTCTCTGGCGCCGCCACGCTCGTTGAGCGTGAGGCCTTTGTGGCTGCTGAGCTCGCCTAATCTGTCTGGGAGTCGCATGACGGAGTTGCACAACTTGCTATCAGTTGCGCCCTCCCCCTATCTGAGCATCCCTGCTTTCAGACTATAGAGACTGCGAAGGAATTCTTAGATGTTGTCATTGCACGCTATTCCGCTCCCTCCTCCGCCTCTATCGGCCGTTTCCTGCTCCCCCTGCTCTTTCTTGATCTCTTTTCCTTCCCCACTGTCGCTGACCTCGCCGCTCACCTGCGCACGCTTGAGGCTAGCTACCGTGCTGCTAGCACTCAAGCCCAACTCACTGTACTGCCTCCCCCTCATTGGAGCTACCCTCTACTTCGCTGCCACGTGATTTTCCGAGACCACTTCCTAGGTCTCCACTCTGCTGACCTCACCCTTACCGAGTTTGTCACCACCCTATCTGCGATAGAGACCCGCCAGCGCACTATCGCTCAGTCCAGCGGTACTGCCACCATCCCCATCTTCCAAAGCTTTGCTCCCTCCTAGTGCACTAACTCTGACGTGTCTACCGTTGTCGTGGAGACAACCTCTGCTGCTAAGACCATCGCAGCGGCCTCAACGCAGTCTCGTCAGGGTAGGGGCCGCCGCCCCAAGGGGGGGCGTGGCGGAGGGAGGGGTGGCGGCGGTGGTGGAGATGGTCCGAGTTCTAGTGGTGCAGACGAGGGGACCATGGCTGATGCCCTGAAGCAGCAGCAGGAGCAGTCGCAGCCGCAGCATCAGCAGCAGCCCCAGCAGCAACAATCGCAGCTGCAGCCATGGAGACCTCTGCCGCCATGGTGGCCTGGCGTCTTCGGTGGTGGAGGTCGTGGTGGTGACGCGTGCAGCTCGGTATCGGGTGGCGGCTCAGTTTAGTGACCTGCCAGTACCAGCTCCAGACCAACTCAGTGTAGTGCCCCATTGCGGCACAGTGTGCGATCAACCCGGTCACACCGCCGTGCGCTGCTACCGTCGCCTTGAAAACCTCTTCCATCTCCGGTTCAGCCCTGCGCCAAACCTCCTGCTGGCACAGCCTGGTACGTCGCCGGGTGCCGGTCTTTGAGATGGATATGGATCAGATTAGGCCTGTTTTGTATGCCATGTATGCTGACCACTCTAGTGCCACTAGACCCTATTACCCTGTGTTGCCTCGTGTAGGTGTGTCCACTCAGCGTAGTCTAGGCTCACCTGCTACGTCAGGCATATGATCTCCTGCTTTGTTTAGCCTAGGCTGATGCTACTGCCACGCTCTCCTTCACGCTAGACTCTGGTGCGTCTGCCTGATTCTTTCACGACCGCACTACGCTCACGCCGCTTGCCAAACCTGCCACTGTAGGGCTTGCCGACGCCTCTTCAGGTCCGGTAGTTGCTCGTAGCTCCACCACCCTTGTCTGTAAGGCGGTTCTCTCGGGCTCCCTTACCGGCTTGCACATCCCCTCGTTCTCTAGGAACCTAGTTGGTGTCGGCTGTATTCAGGACCTCGGCGTCACCACTATGTTCCCTGGCCATGAGCGGTACACAGTCTGTACCGAGGCCGCCACTGGTGCCCTTCTTACCACGTTCCCTCGGGACCCCATGTCTGGCCTGTTCACGCTAAACACTGCGTCCCCCCCGGTCGGAGCGTCCCCACAGGTCACCGCGTCCACACAGGTAGCTGCAGCCTGCTCGTGTCGGTCGCTCACCCACCATTCCGTGCTGTGGCAGCACCCTCGAGGTCACCCCACTCTTCCGTGTCTGCGTCACATGTCCCATCATGGGCTTGTCCGTTATCTCCCTGCGTCGCTCAGTGCCCTTCCTCCCTCGCCTGTGCCACTGTGCACGCCCTACGTCGAGGGCTGGCTGCGCCATGCTCCCAACTCCTACTCACTCCCCCCTACCACTGCACCACTCCAGTCCCTGCACCTGGACGTTTAGGGTCCCGCCCCTGTCCCTGGTCCGCGTCGCGAGCGCTACTTTCTAGTGCTCGTCGATGACTTCTCGCGCTACACCATAGTGTTTCCCCTAGAGTGGAAGGCACGTGCGAGAAGCCCTTATCTCATGGGTCGTAGCTGCACGAGTCCACCGCGGCCTCCCCGTGCTGCGTCTCCACTCCGACCGTAGCGGCGAGTTCGCCTCCGGTCAGCTTGGCCAGTTCTGTTGTGCGAAGGGCATAACCCAGTCGTACACACTGCCAAAATCCCCGCAACAGAATGGGGTTGCTGAGCGACGCATCACTTTGCTCATGGAAGTGGCTCGTACCTCCATGATCCATGTTGGTGCACCCCATTTTCTGTAGCCGTTCGCCATTCGCTACGCCAGTCACCAGGTTAACCTGTGGCCACACTCCCACAGGGTTCCCTAGTGACGCGTCTGTGTTCCTCGTCTGAAATTGCCTTGCTCACGTTCATGCCTCTGGCACAGACAAGCTCACTGCCCGCACCGTCCCTTGTGTATTCCTTGGTTTCCCCCTCAACACTTATGACTAGCACTTTTACCACCCGCCGTCTCAACGTTTCTTTCACTCTCGTGATGTCACTTTTGACGAGTCTATCTCTTTCTACACCCGCTTTCCCCACCGAGGTCTCCCCGTTGCCCCGCCCCTGTTCGTGGTCCCCACTCCCCCGGTAGCCCCTGCTGCTCTTCGTCCCTGTCCTGCCCCGTATGGTATGTTTCACGTCACTCCCCTCCCGTCGGTTGTCCCGGTCGAGGAGTCGGCTGACTCCTAAGGCCCCAAGGCTTTGGTGTCACCACCTGTCTCTGCCCCGGTGTCCCCTTCTGCGCCGCCGCAGCAGCAGCTGCCATCGCCGCCACAGCCACAGCAGCAGTTATCGCAGCCGTAACCGCCATTACCGCCGCTGCAGCATCAGCCGCCGCAAGGGTCCACGTGCTCTGGGGGTGCAGGCATTGAGGAGGGTGCTAGTCCTGGGGGTACTGTCGTGGCTTGTCTCGGCGGTCCTGTGGGGTGGCACCGGAGCTGGAGAGGGTTCTCGTTTTGGGAGTGCTGGTTCTGGGGGTGCTAGTCCTGGGGTTACTGTCGTGGCTCGTCCCGACGGTCCTCCGCGTGGCACCGGTGTTGGTGAGGGTTCTCACTCTGGGGGTGTTGGCGTGGAGTCGATCGGAGGTAGCCATTGTGCAGCTAGAGGTTCTCGTTTCAGCGTGGAGCAGCCACAGCAGCAGTCGCCGCCAGTGTCCGCCCTTCGCCCCCTCGGTCTTCCCTCCCCTGACCGCCCTCCTGCGCCTCCCCCACCTATCTACGGTCATGTGTTTCCTTCGGCGAACTCGTCTCTGGCTTGTTTTCCCTCGCGTTCTCCTCCAGTGTCTCCTGACCCTACGCCTCCGTCCCAATTCTGGTCTCGCCGTCCCTCTCATGCTTGTCCTATCTCTCCTCTCCACCGCTCTCACCCTATGTTGCTTTGTTCCCACGAGTCCCGTCCTCCCCTCCTTCCGTCACCTCTTCCGTCCTTGCTGGTTGTCACTCTGCCTCCCCTGTCTGACTTCCTCTGTGCCGCTAGTCCTCTTGTTCCATAGGTCCTCGCCTCTCTTGTTACCGACCCGTCTGTTCATGCCACCAGTCTTGACGCTCTTGTCACTGCCGTCACTGACTTTGCCTATACCTGCCGCCTTGACCATGCCATCGCTCTGGTCTCTGACCCTTCCCGTCCTCCGTCCGTCGGGGGTGCTCTGCCCTTGGCACTGACGTCCTGGAGGACTAGCAGTACAAGCTTGCTTTTATGTCCGAGGCCGCGCCTCATCTCTGCTCCATGCTGCTAGTCCCTGAGGGTGACCCAGATGCCTTTCACATCCCGACCCCTCGCACTTACGCTGAGGCGACCTCGGGACCTTGGGCCTCTCAGAGGATAGCTGCCATGGACGTGGAGATGGCATCTTGGAGATCCACCGGTACCTACGTCGATGCAATTCCCCCACCTGGGGTAAACGTAGTTGATGGCCGATGGCTCTTCAAGGTGAAGCGCCCTCCTGGAGAGCCGCCATTGTTCAAGACGCGCTATCTTGGTAGAGGCTTCAGTCAGCGCGAGGGTGTTGACTTCTTTCATACCTTCCCCCCGACCCCGAAGATGATCACTCTTCGGGCGCTGCTACATGTAGCAGCATAGCATGACTACGAGCTGCACTCTCTCGGCTTCTCGACAGCGTTTCTTCAAGGCAGTCTGCACGAGCAGGTCTACTTGCGTCGCCCGCCAATCTTCACCGGCACCTTTGGCTCGGGTACCCAGTGACTCTTCCGGCGCCCAATTTACGGCCTGCGGCAGGCGCCCCGTGAGTGGCAAGAGACATTTCGTGCTATGTTAGCTGACCTGCTGTTCTTCCTGTCGTCTGCAGACCCCTCGCTCTTCGTTCGTGCTGGCCAGACCCCGTTCGATATCCTTGTCTACGTAGACAACCTTGTCTTCACTACTGCAAACAGAGACGCACTTGCCTCCGTGAAGGCTGAGCTGCTGAGGAGACAAACCTGCACTGACCTAGGAGAGCTGCACCGCTACCTTAGCTTACAGATCTCCATGGACAGAGCAGCGCACACCATCACACTCACACAATCACACTTGGTGCGCCAGTTCCTTCAGAGGTTCAACCTTCAGTTCTCCTCCGCACAGCCCACACCTCTGCCAGTAGATTACAGGCTCTCGGCTCCAATCTGTGTGGAGTCAGTAGAGCCTAGTGGTCTGTACACAAAGCTAGTGGGTTGCCTCATGTACCTGATGCCTTGCACTCGTCCAGATCTCGCATACCCTCTCAGCAACCACAGGCACACACCGACCACAACACTGGTCGGCCGCTAAGAGGGTTTAATATTATATAGCAAGTATATCGGGCATGGGGCTAGTTCTAGGAGGACGCAGGCTAGTGGTCCTTATAGGGCACACAAACGCTTAGTGGGCGGACGACGCTCAGGTCCTCCTAGGGCTACTTCTTTAGGCTTGGTGCATGCGCCATCTTGTGGAGGTCCACCCGCCTGTCGTCTATTGCCCAGTCTAGCTATGAGGTTGAGATCTACGCCGGTGCCATGGTGGCACAGGAGCTTCACTGGCTGACTTTCTTGCTCACTGACTTAGGTGAGCGGCCTAGCTCTGCCCCGGTTCTGTACACTGGCAACAAGGTCATGATCCTCCTGTGTCAGGAGCCTCAACTAGAGGGCAGAGCGAAGCACATCCAGCTGTGGTACTTCCTCCTGCGCGAGCTACAGTAGCGCCGCTAGGCCCGCTTAGTACACTTGGCCTCCGATGCAAACACAGCTGATATCTATAAGAAGGCGCTTGCGCCTGAAGATCATCAGCGGCACTGTGTACAGCTTGGTCTTGTTCCTGTAGCTTCTCACTTGCTAGGACCTTGATTGTATGCTTCTCCTTATATTAACTTGGCTGGCCTTGTACCCCTTGTTCCAATGGCTGGACTAGTAGTGCCGTCTAGGATTGCTCCTGTTTCCATTGTACTCTTGCTGACTAGTCTTCGGACCCTTGCATCAGCGGTTGGACTAGTAGTGCCAGCCTGACCTGCGTGTCTCTTTCCAGGCACTGCCTCTCATCTAGCCTAGGGGGTATGTCTAACATACCGGAGGTGGGGGTTGAGGTGGTGGGGTTGTCGGGACAAGCCTCGACAGTACCCCCAAGACTAGCACCCTCCTCAACGCCCGTACCCCCAGAGCTCGCGGACCCCTGTGGCGGCTGCGGCTGTAGTGGGAATGACTGCTACTGCTGCTGCGGCGGCGAGGGCGGCTGCTGCGGCACCGGAGGAGGAGACACTGGGGCAGAGACAGGCAGGGAAAACGGAGCAGCAAGGCCCCCAGAGCCAGCCGACTCCACTACCCAGACAACCGACGGGAGGGGAGTGACCTGAGAGACACCAGTCGGGGCAGGACGGGGAGGGAGAGGAGCAGGGGCTACCGAGGGAGTGGGAACCAGAAACAGGGGTGGTGTAACCGGGAGACCTTGGAGGGGAAAGCGGGTGTAGAATGAGATAGACTTGTCAAAAGTGACGTCACGAGAGTGAAAGAAACGGTGAGACGGCGGGTGTTAAAAGTGCCAGTCAGATGCGTCTAATGGGAAGCCAAGGAAGACACAAGAGATAGTGCGGGCAGTGAGCTTGTCCGTGCCAGAGGCACGAACGTGAGCAAGGCAGCCCCAAACATGGAACGCAGACACTTCACCAGGGGACCCGGTCCAGAGGAGGGTCGGCGAAACATGCGGTCGCTGGGATTGTGGCCACTGGTTAAGCTGGCAAGCGGCATAACGAACAACAAACGGCCACAAAAAATGGGGTGCATGGGGCATGGATCGTGGAGGTATGAGCCACCTCCATGAGCAAACCAATGCGCCTCTCAGCAACCCCATTCTATTGCGGGGAGTATGGCAGGGTGTACGACTGGGTGATGCCCTCCACGTGACAGAACTGGCCAAGCCGACCAGAGGCGAACTCGCCGCCACAGTCAGAGTGAAGACGCAGCATAGGGAGGCCGTGGTGGACTCGCACAGCTGCGATCCATGGGATAAGAACGTCAGGTACGTCGGCCTTCCGCTCCAGGGGAAACACCTTGGTGTAGCGCATGTAGTCGTCGACAAGCAATAAAAAGTAGCGCTCTCGATGCGGCCCAAGGACGGGGGCTGAGCCTCAGACGACTAGGTGCAGGGTCTGGAGTGGTGCAGTAGAAGGGGGAAGCAAGAAGGAGTGAGGAGCACGACGCAGCCGGCCCTCGACACAGGGCGTGCACGACGGCGGAGGGAAGGGAGGGAGAGCAGGGAGCGACGAAGGGAAACCTAAGATAAGATCGTGCTCGGATATGTGACGCAGACGCATGAGTGCGGGGTAACCTAAGCGGTGGTGCCACGGCAGTGACGGGTGGGTGAGCGATCGATACGAGCAAGCTGCAACGACCTGGATAGACGCAGGCACCTGGGGGGACACCCTCACTGGAGGGGACGCAGTGTCCAGCGCGAACAGGCCAGAAACCGGGTCCCGTGGGAACGTGATGAGGGGGGCAGCTGTGGCGGCCTCGGTACAAACCAAGTACCGCTCGTGACCAGGAAACGTAGTGGTGACGCCAAGGTCCTGATGACAGCCGACACCAACTAGGTTTTTGGAGAATGAGGGGATGTGCAATCCTGTAAGGGAGCCCAAGGGAATCGCGGGACAGGGAAGGGTAGTAGAGCTACGTGCAACTACCGTACCTGAAGAGGGGTCATCAAGCGCGACAGCGGCAGGGGCGGCAAGCGGTGTAAGCACAGTGTGGTCGCGGAAGAAGCAAGCAAACGCACGGAAGTCTAGCATTAAGGAGAGAGCAGTGGTGGCGTCAACTGGTGGAGGAGCTAGCGTAGAGCCAAGGCTAAACAAGGCAGGAGGTTCTACCCCTGACGAAGTAGGGGAGCCTAGACTACACACTGTGGGTACACCTACACTAGGCAACACAGGGTAATAAGGTCCGGTCAGACTAGAGTCATTAGCATACATGACATGCAAAGCAGAGCTAGTCTGATCCATATCCATCTCAAATATCGGCACGCGGAGAGGCACGAGACTGGGCCAGTCAGGGAGGTCCGGCGCAGGGCCGAAGCAGAGACGGAAGAGGTCGTCGATGCGGCGGTAGCAGCGGGCGGCCACACATTGTGTCACGAAGGGGGCGAAATTGGAGTTGGTACTAGCAACTCACAGAGCTGAAGCTGTCACCAGACACCGAGCTGTGAGTGCTGTCACCGCGACCACCACTACCAGAGCCGTTGGGCCACCCCGGCAAGAGGCGATCCCACTGCTGCTGCTGCTACTGCTGCGACTGCTGCTGCTGCTGCTTCTGCTCTGAGGGATCAGCCCCGGTCCCCTCGTCGGTATCACCGATACTCACACCACCTCCATCACCACCGCTCCCTCCACAACGTCCCCCTTTGGGGCAGCGGCTCTTACCCTGACAAGGCTGCGCTGAGGCCGCCGCAGCGGCAGTCGCAGTAGCAGGGGCTGTCTCAGTGACAGCGGCTGAAACGTCACAATAAGTGCACTCGGAGGGAGCACAACCCTGGAAGAGTAGTACCGCTAGACTGAGCGATAGTGCACTGGCGGGTCTCTATCGCAGACAGGGTGGTGACACAGGCAGTAAGGGTGAGGTCACATGGGTGCTGACTAAGAAAGTGGTCGCAGGCAGTGGCAAGGCGGTCAGGAAGGCGAGTGGCAATGAGGTAAAGGGTAGCGCAAAAGGGAGGAGGGAACGTAGCGAGCTGGGCCTCAGTGCTAGCAGCGCGGTAGCTAGTCTTAAGGGCGCGTAGATGAGTGCCAGGATCAACGACATTGAGGAAGGACAACGAATTGCATGGGAAGGATCAGACGACCAGCACAGGTGGAGGAGGGAGTGGAATAGCATGCAGTGACCTCATCTAAGTAGTCCTTCGCATTCACTGTAGCCGTAAAGCGGGGACGCTCAGACAGGGGGAGGTCGTGACTGATAGCAAGTTGCGCTACGGCGTCGGGTGACTCCCAGACAGCTCGTGCAAGCTTAGCAACAGCAAAGGCCTCACGCTCAGCAGACGTGGGGGCATCAGAGAGGGAAATAGGCGTGTCGGGGCAGGGGAGCTTACTTCGATATGGACGGCTAGGGAATAACCTTCCTGGCGCTGACCCGTCAGCTGACGGTGAAGTTCGACGAGCCACGGCTCAAAATCAACCGCCCGACCGTCCGTGTCAAGGTGGAGCACAGCGTCTGCCATCACCATGGCTACGGCAGCATGGCGGCACGGCGACACAGCGGCACGGCGGCAAGGCGACACAGCGGCATTGCGGCACAGCAACATAGCGGCACAGCGACACAGAGGCACGGCAAGTGGAGTTTGGCGGCGCAGGGGCAGTAGGAGCTGGGGCCGGCTTGAACTGGGACAGGCGAGCTGGGGCCAACGAGCTAGGGGGTGGCTAGCGAGCGCGGGCCGGCGAGCGAGCACCGGCAAGCAAGGGCCGGCGAGCGTGGCCGGCGAGGTAGGACCAACGAGCTAGGGCCGGCGAGCGATGGCCGGCGAGCTAGGGACGGCGAGGGAACTAGGGGCGGTGAGCTAGGGACGGCGAGCTGGGGCCAGTGCATGGCGAGCGAAGGGCCAGCGGCGAGCTAGGAGCCAGCCGTGAGCGTGGGGCCAGCGGCGAGCGTGGGGCCAGCGGGCGACCGTGGGGCCAGCGGTGAGGGCTCGCGCAGCGCGCGCAAGGGTCGGCGGCGAGCGCGGGGCCAGCGGCGAGCGCTTGCGCGGCACTCGCAAGGGCCAGCGACTAGCGTGGGGCCAGCGGGCGAGCGTGGGGGGCAGGGGGCGAGCGTGGGTCAGCGGCTAGCATGGGGCCAACGGGCGAGCGTGGGGACCAGCGGCGAGCGTGGGCCAGCAGCAAGCGTGGGGGCCAGCGGTGAGCGTGGGCCAGCGGGCGAGCGTGGGGCCAGCGGGCGGGGGCTCGCGCGGCGTACGATAGGGCGGGCGCTAGGGACTAGGGTGGGCGCTAGGAACGAGGGTGGGCGCTAGGGACTGAAATAATTTGACAGGTGTTGCAGGAGACTAAGTATAGAATCTGGTAACACGAGTACTTAACCAAGGATCTTTGCTGGAATGGTAGACTAGTAAGACAGCGGAAGTCTTATCAGAGTGAACCTGAGCACATGAACTTGTGGGTAGTCAAAGGTTGAATAACCTGAGCACATAATTCTGTGTAAGGTCAAGGTTAATAATAGAAAGGCATTAGAAGGATTTATAGCTCTAGGGAAAGTACCTGTTCGCTAATGTACCTGTTCGTCACTATCGCGCTATGCGACCTATTCGTCATGCTATAGGGTTGCGACTGTCCGCGTGACTGAAACGACTCGTTACGCCTATTCGCGTAACTGAAGCGGTACGCTGACATCATCCCGAGACGCGCGATGCTTTGCTGACATCAGCACTCGGGCATGGATGCTTACTGAGAAACTCGATACTGCGAGCTACACCAAAAACGGAACTTGCAGGAATGCAAAACTTCAATTATCACAACACTCCCCTTCATTCCTGGAAGTTCGATGTAGTCACGTCGTGGTTGGAGTCTGGCGAATGAAAACTGCAGTTTGGAATCTTGTGACGTGTCAACTTCATGTGCTGTAAGCAGTCAGCGGTCATTCCATTGGTCAAATGGTAGACCTATCGCGTTCTTCCCTTGTTGATGACGAATTTTGGCTTTGACGAAGTGCGCGTAGATCCTCCCTTCCCCCCTCACTTCGGCAGAGTAAAAATGAGTCGGGTTGAAAATGGTTGGGGTTGCGCCAATGAACGTGGCAAGGTCGAAGGGAACGAATGCAAAACCACGAGAGTCTTGCACGTGTTGGAGGTGAGACTCGACATCGTCCGGAGGCTTGATAAGGAACCATATAGTGACGGGCAGATCTGATGGTGCAAGTTTGGGCAGGGAAATGTGTTGAGTCAGCAGTGGATGCAGCTGCTCACGTAGCTCGTGTAGGGTGCTGCTCAACCGTTTTGCTTCGTTGCTTTCTTGAACACTATGACGAAGGGTTTGATGATGGTTGAGGCCGATGCCTTGCTCGTAGTCGTTGGAGATCGTAGTGTGGTAATCGACTTCTCTGTAGGATAGGAGAGTCTGCAGCGGGGTAATGAGCTCACTTGCTGCTATGGCCAGCCAAGCAAGGAGTAAGAGTATGAAATATGAAGGTAGTAAAAACCTTGAGAGTGCATAACCTTTCTCTTGAAGACTGGTCGTTGAAGAAATGTCAGAAGTCTTCTCGAGAGTAGTTGTAGCGTCGAAGAAAATTTCAGGAGTGAGTTGCAGATTTTCCTCGTGTTCTTGACTAATATCTTCCTTGATATTAACTGCAGGTGTGTTCAATTAACTCTTGCTCTTGTGTCGTGCAGTTTCCGACCGTTCGGATTTTCTTCTTCAAGAGTTGACACTAAATTGAAGCCGAGGTTGTCGACGAGTAAAACGTTGGTAAGGCGTAAAGAGTTTCCTGTATCGATTGATGTCAAAAGGATAATGCCGATATTTTCTGCTGAAATTGTTTGACCGTTGGCGAGTGTGATTGGGCAGGTTTGAAGAAGTCGACGACGGTTGTAGATGAAAGGATTTGTTGAAGAGACCATGCAGTGGCCACAACAACTATCCAAGTACCAAGTATCAATGTGAGTGGATGAAGTCGGTAAGAAAAAATTTGACGTTACCGTTTTGTTGGTAGAGTTTGATTTAGTGGCTGTCGGCTTTGTTGAGTTGCTTGGAGGGGCAGAACTGAGTGTCGTTGGTGGTGTTGATATTGCAGATGCTGATTTTGGAGGCGTAGGCTGCTGCAAAAACTGCTTCGAAGACTCTCGTAGTTGCTGTGATGATTTCGACTGCTGCGGTTCTTCAGGAGGTAAATACCTCTTCTTAAAGTTGCATCGGTTGGTAGAATGTCCTCCCTTGTTGCAATTTTGACAGAATTGTCGAGGACGTCAAGTTGGTGTTGAATAGAAACTGAATTGTATATCCCCCCTTTTGTTGCGTGCTGCTTGCATGCCAAGATCCTGCTGTTCCACTTGAAGATACGACGAAATTTCAGCTTTGGAGAGGTTCGGGTTCATGCGCAAGAAGGCGTGCGTCTGTCGCCATTCGGGTCCAAGGCCAGCAAGAAGGACCGAGAGATACATCTCACGAGGGAAGTATCCTCCACTCTTCTCCAGTCGATCTCGTAGTGTACAGACACGATTAACGTAGTCCATGACGTTTTCGCTTGTCATCATCTGCATACTTGTCAGCTGCGAAAGTATTTTACTCACTACTATTGTATCCTTTGCCATGTATACCCCCTTTAAATGGTTCCATGCAGTTTTGGCTGGTGTAAAGCTTGAGTGAAAAGACTGGACGCCGAGCTGCTCCTTCGGTGATAAGTTCCGAACAAGAACTGTATATGCCCCGAGAGAGGCGTGCAGGAAACTCTGCTGCTCCAGTTGTGTTCCCACGACAGGATACGTAAACTCGCCAGTGAAGAACGGCCATAGACCAGCGGACTGCGCAAGAAGCTCAAACTCGAAGCTCCAGGAGTAAAAATCTACTCCGTTAAAAGGTATGGTGGTCTTGATCTGTGTACTGTTAAGCAAATTTGGTGGTTGAAAAATTATACCCGGTTGCTGTTGCTGTTGGTGCTGTTGTTGTTGTTGTTGAGCAGGTGGACGCCCGAAGATGTAGTAGGGCTGCTGCGACTGCGGCTGCTGTGCAAAAGGTGAGAAAGCAAATGAGCCAGAACTTGGAGCTGAAGCTCCAAGTATATAGCTTGAGCCATCAAGGCTCATTCCACTGAACACAGATGAAATTGATTGCGTTGAAACCGGTGGTTGTACTGATGCTTGTTGCTGTGCTGTTGTCTGTGATTGTTGTTGTTGCGCTACAGGTGCAGTCGATGAAACACCTGGAGTGTTGACAGAAGACGGATTCTGCTGCTGATGTTGCATATCGATATGAGCATAGGCTGGTGGAAACTACCCAAAGGCTGAGAGACCAGCGGCGGTAGTGGAGGCATGCACTCCAGTAGTCCCGGAACTAGATCCGGTAGATGGTGCTGGTGATGTTCCTGTCATTGTTGACAGTAGTCTTAATTCCAAATAGCTCTCATACCATGAAATAATTTGACAGGTGTTGCAGGAGACTAAGTATAGAATCTGCTAACACGAATACTTAACCAAGGATCTTTGCTGAAATGGTAGACTAGTAAGACAGCGGAAGTCTTATCAGAGTGAACCTGAGCACATGAACTTGTGGGTAGTCAATGGTTGAATAACCTGAGCACATAATTCTGTGTAAAGTCAAGGTTAATAATAGAAAGGCATTAGAAGGATTTATAGCTCTAGGGAAAGTACCTGTTCGCTAATGTACCTGTTCGTCACTATCGCGCTATGCGACCTATTCGTCATACTATAGGGTTGCGACTGTTCGCGTGACTGAAACGACTCGTTACGCCTATTCGTGTGACTGAAGCGGTACGCTGACGACATCCCGAGACGCGCGATGCTTTGCTGACATCAGCACTTGGGCATGGATGCTTACTGAGAAACTCGATACTGCGAGCTACACCAAAAACGGAACTTGCAGGAATGCAAAACTTCAATTATCACAACAGGGACTAGGGCGATCTAGGGCGGAAGCGCGGGTGAGGGACCTAACCTAGCGTGATACCATCTCAGAATAATGCATTGAGTAGAATGGAGGGTACAGGGTGACTTTGTGCTAGTGAGTTGTGGGACTCTCTAAGAGCATGCACCTATCTAGCCTTTAATAACATATGCATATATGTTTGACAATAGGCACATGCCGATAAGAGGATATGTACCGTAATATTTTGTAAGGCAATGTATGCGTTTAGGGGGATTGCCTGTACAATTGAGTCCATGTGACAAGGTAAACATGAGCCTATTAGCAACTCTTTTGAATTTTCCCAATGTAATTAGAATAATGTTCCCACTAAGTACCCACTCCATCACAAGCACCTGGTGATTGAAGTGTACAACATTGGCGACAGATCAGCGTGCTATAGGGCCTTGTGGCGAGTTCTGATTTCATCAGCTTACTTC
Organism: Closterium sp. NIES-67; assembly: GCA_027943415.1. NCBI lineage: Eukaryota > Viridiplantae > Streptophyta > Zygnematophyceae > Desmidiales > Closteriaceae > Closterium > Closterium sp. NIES-67. The sequence goes on along the minus strand of BQMB01002223.1, from coordinate 430,769 downwards.
ACCTTTTGGCGTCTCACTGACGCCAGCAGCAACATCTGTGATTAGTGGTTTCGCACTAGAGAGAGGGCACTCATCCTGCCTCACCACACTGGATTATGCGGCACATTGCAAGATCGGCAGCATAATCCCAGTTTTCATTACAAGGATTGCTAGTCTTTAGGCCCCAACGCCACCTTGGCTACTTCAGCGTACCTTATATTGATGGTAGTCGAGTAGAGCAGTGTTCATACAACATGTTATGTTGATGTCGCACCTTTCACCCCTTTTCAGATGAATTCTGCCTTCTGATGTCCCAACAGCTCCGTTCGAGAACCTGGCTTCCTTGCTTCTTGTGTAATGACCTCATGACGAGTAATACAGGTTAACGTGCGTTTTCAGGACAAAGCTGCTAACTCCTGCACTGCAGCTCCGCGTTCCAGCTTCGCGTGTCCTGCTCGGCTTTGGCTTCGTTTTTTCTAGCGTCCAAACTCAACATTGCCATTCGTCTCTGTTCCTGATCCGAGATTGCGCGAATCTGATTACTAGTTGTTCTGAATGGCGAAGCTTTGAGGAGGAGCGAAGGAAGCAAGAAGTATAAGAAGGCGCTAATCTTGGCAGCGATCCGCGGCAGCAGCAATGAATACGGAGCGGCGATATTCCATCTTTTGGTGCTACCAGTGCCGTCAGACCATCTCCATTCAAACTCGAACTCCACCTCTGCTCGAAGAACGATTCTGTCCAATCTGCGTACTCGATCATCTCGAGGATGTTGACACCGCTGACACTTCTCGCTCAACCTCTCCCGATCTCTGCCAAGGTTCACCAAGCTCTTCAAGTTCCCCCACGACGGAGCATGGAGCCGCTGGTACCACGGATCCGGCGTTACTGCAGGATGGAGAGCCACGAGTCACCCGTTCTGATGTTGTGGCTGCGTTCCCACGTCATAGACAGAGTGCTTCCAGATTGACTCGGATTCGGAGACTAAACGCTGCTCTTGATTCTGAGGCGACTCGAGCTGCGAACCCTCGCGGCTCCAACATTCCGATCATGGAAATCAATGAGTCGTCGGGATCATTCGAAAGGGCTCTGAGGCGTTTCAGTGGCGGGGGTGGTTCCAGACGAGCTGATCCTGGTGGTGACGATTCTCCGGAAGCTACCGAGGCTGGGCATCGTGCATCAGTTGAGGATGAAATGCCAGAGCTCTACAGCGTTGTGGATGGTGGGAATCAAGCTCCTGGAGTTTCTTGTAACGAAGCCATGCCTGTGCCTGCTGGTGTGACTGAAGCGACAGGAAAGCTGAGTGAGGGAGCAGCAGGAGAGGAGGAAGATGATCTGCCATCTGTTAGCTTGGCCAGAAGTACGCCAGGTTACCCTGTGACTGAAACGGGGTTCTCTATTCAAGAACCGGAGGAAGCAAACGAAGATGAGCTGCCAGGACTTACCAGTGACAGTGAAGGTGGTAGTAGCGACAATGACATTGGTGAGAATGAGAACGAGGCCCTGGACCCTGAAAGCTTTGAAAGCCGTTTCAGGCGGATTGAAGAACTTTTCGAGTGGAAGGCGTCCAGGCTTGAAGCACGTATACGCATGCCAATGGAGGGGGTAGAGGAGCAAATGGGCTCGAGCAGTCAAGAGGGAAACCACGTGGCAGCAAGGGCGAATGAAGTGATGGAGGGGAGGGCAGGGAGGGAAGGGAGGGGAAGACGTCAAGACTTGCATTTTGGAGTACTTGAGAATGCAGCTGGAGGACCTGTCGTGGTGGATTTTTCTCATGTTCAAGCCATGCTCGACCGTTTAAGCGATGAACTTGCTGCAGGACGACGGCAAGGAAATCCTCCAGCATCTCCGGCTGCTATTGCTGCCCTGCCTGTTCTCCTAGTGCAGCTGGAGGACGTAGAGAGTGGCGCTGCATGCTGTGTTGTGTGTAGTGACTTGGCGGAAGTGGGAGAGGAGGTGGTGAGGCTGCCGTGCAGGCATCTGTACCATGGCGCGTGCATCAGGCAGTGGCTTGAGGTGCGCAACACGTGTCCCATGTGTCGCTTCGAGCTGCCCACCGATGCTGAGGGGTATGAAAGGAGGAGAAGGCTGATAGTGTCGCAAGAAGCACAGCGCCAGCAGGAGGAGCATTTGGAGCAGGTGTAGTAGCAGGAGATGCAGTAACTGTCAAACATGTGTATTTGTCATGTTTGTATAGACTGTATAGGGTCGCCTCTTAGAGAGTACAACACTTAGGTATATCTGTGTGTACTCTCACTCTATCTATTCATTCACTTCTCAATTCTGATATGGTATCACGCGTAGGTAGGATCCCCCCCCCCCACCTACCGCTTCCGCTCACCCCTCGACCCCCCTAGCCCCGTCGCGCCCCATCCTGGGCCCTGTAGCGCCCCTCCTGGGCCCCGTCGCACCCCTCACTGGGCCCCGTCGCGCCCCTCCCAGGCCCCGTCGCGCCCCTCCTAGGCCCTGTAGCGCCCCTCCTGGGCCTCGTTGCGCCCCTCCTGGGCTCCGTAGCGCCCCTCCTGGGCCCCGTCGCGCCCCTCTTGGGCCCCGTAGCGGCCCTCCTGGGCCCCGTCGCGCCCTTCCTGGGCCCTGTAGCGCCCCTCCTGGGCCCCGTCGCGCCCCTCCCAGGCCCCGTCGCGCCCCTCCTGGGCTCCGTAGCGCCCCTCCTGGGCCCCGTCGCGCCCCTCCTGGGCCCCGTAGCGCCCCTACTGGGCCCCGTCGCGCCCTCCCTGGGCCCTGTAGCGCCCCTCCTGGGCCCCGTCGCGCCCCTCCCAGGCCCCGTCGCGCCCCTCCTAGGCCCCGTAGAGCCCCTCCTGGGCCTTGTCGCGCCCCTCCTGGGCTTCGTAGCGCCCCTCCTGGGCCCCGTCGCGCCCCTCCTGGGCCCCCGTCGTGCCCTTCCTGGGCCCCGTAGCGCCCCTCCTGGGCCGCGTCGAGCCCCCCCCCTCCTGGGCCCCGTCACGCCTTCAGGCCCCGTCGCGCTCGCCCGGCCCCGTCGCCCCAGCCCGGCCCCGTCGCACCAGCCCGGCCCCGTCGCACCAGCCCGGCCCCGTCACGCCCACCCGGCCCCTGTTGCACCCGCCCGGCCCCGTCGCCCCCTGCCCGGCCCCGTCGCAGCCGCCCGGCCCCGTCGCACCAGCCCGGCCCCGTCGCACCAGCCCGGCCCCGTCACGCCCACCCGGCCCCTGTTGCACCCGCCCGGCCCTGCCCGGCCCCGTCGCGCCCCTCCTGGGCCCCCGTCGTGCCCTTCCTGGGCCCCGTAGCGCCCCTCCTGGGCCGCGTCGAGCCCCCCCCCTCCTGGGCCCCGTCACGCCTTCAGGCCCCGTCGCGCTCGCCCGGCCCCGTCGCCCCAGCCCGGCCCCGTCGCACCAGCCCGGCCCCGTCGCACCAGCCCGGCCCCGTCACGCCCACCCGGCCCCTGTTGCACCCGCCCGGCCCCGTCGCCCCCTGCCCGGCCCCGTCGCAGCCGCCCGGCCCTGTCGCACCCGTCCGGCCCCGTCGCCCCCGCCCAGCCCCGGTGCGCCCCTCCTGGGCCACCGTCCTGCTCGCCCGGCCCCGTCGCACCGGCCTGGCACCGTCGCACCCGCCCGGCCCCGTCGCGCCCGCCCGGCCCCGTTGCACCGGCCCAGCCCCTGCGCTCGTCCCTGCCCCGGCCCCGATCCTCCTCATTGGTACGGTTCCCCCCCCCCCCCCCCCCCCCCGCTTTGCACTGCCCTGCACCGTACTGCCCCGCACTGCACCGCCCCGCACCACCCTGTACTGCCTGGCACCGCACTGCACCGCCCTACACCGCACTGCACCGCACTGCATCGCACTGTACCGCACGGCACCGCACTCCACCTTGCTGCACTGCCCTGCACCGCACTGCACTGTTCCTGATGGCGGTGGAGCTTCGCTTCGACGCTGAAGGCCAGCCTCTGGAGTTCGAGGCGTGGCTTGCCGACCTCCGTCGCCAACTCACTGGCCAGCGGCAGGATGGTGAACCGCTCTCCGCACACCTTGACGGTACGCTCCCCTGCCCAGGCCCCCCTGCTATTCTGCCCGCTGACTCCACACCCACTGAGCACGAGTCCACTGCTGCCACTGCCCGTGCGCGCTCTGTCTGGCTTTCTCGCGATGCTGTCGCCCAGCTTGCCATCAGCAACGCCCTTTCCCCGTCCGAGCGCCCTCGCTTTAGGTCTCTCACCACTGCTCAGGCATACTTAGATGCTGTCATCCAGCGCTATTCCACCCCTCCGGCTGCCTCGGTGGGTCGCCTGATCCTCCCGATGCTCTTTCCTGACCTTGCATCTTTCCCCACTGTCTCTGACCTCGCTACCCACCTGCGCTCGATAGATGAGACCTGGTATGCAGCCTGCACTGATGCACAGCTTAGAGCCCACCAGCCGCCCATTACCTCTACCCTTTACCTGCTTGCCACCCGCCTCCCTGACCGCCTTGCTGTCGCCCGCGACCGCTTCCTTAGCATTCACCCCGCAGACCTCACCCTCACTGACTTTGTAGACACCCTGACTGTGATAGAGACCCGTCACCGCTCCATCGCCCAGGCGAGCGGTGTCGTGCCGGTCCCTATCTTTCAGGGTTGTGCCCCCGCCCAGTGTACCTTCTCCGACGGCTCTGCCGCAGTGGCTCAGACTGCTGCTGCAGCGCAGTTTCGTTCGGGGAAGGGCCGCCGCCCCAAGGTTGGGCGCGGCGGCGGCGGCGGCGGGGGTGCGGGAGGGGGTAGTGGTGGGGTCGGGTCGTCTGGTTCTGGAGTGGACGAGGGGACCCTGCCCAGTCCAGCTGAGCCGCCGCCCCTGCAGTTGCAGCAGCCGTAGAAGCCGCCGCAGTCGCAGCCTTCGCAGCAGCCGCCGCAGCCGTCGCAGACGCGGCAGACGAGTGTCCTCCCGCCCGGGTGGCCCGGCGCTGGCGGTGGCCGGGCGCGTGGTGGTGTGCCGAGTGGTGGCTCGGGTGGCGGGCGTTGTCAGTACCAGATCCAGACCGGTCCTCGCCGCGGTTTCATTTGCGGTAGGCTCGGTCACTCCACTCCCCGTTGTTTTCGTCGCCTGGACGACCTCTTTCGTCAGCGCTTCGGCCCGTCGCCAGACCTCCCGGACTGGCACAGTTTGCTTAGTCGTCAGATTCAGATTTTTGATATGGACATGGATGCCATTGTTGCTGCTCTGCATGTGATGTATGCTGATGACTCTAGTGTGCTTCCTGCTTATTACTCACTGTTGCCTAGTGTAGGTGTGCCTAGCTTAGCCTCCCCTGCTGCGTCAGGCGTAGGATCCCCTGCTTTGTGTAGTCTTGGTGCTTCTGCCATCGTTCCGTTGCCAGACGCCTCTGCTTCGCTTTCCTTCACCTTGGACTCTGGCGCTTCTCGGTGTTTCTTCCGCGACTCCACCACCCTGACGCCGCTTCCTGTCCCAGCTGCCGTCTCTCTTGCTGACCCCTCCGGCGGTCCGGTAGTCGCCCGCAGTTCCACCACCCTTCCCTGTCCGGCGGTTCCTTCGGGCACTCTCACAAGTCTGCATATCCCCTCGTTCTCCAGGAACCTAGTTGGTGTCGGCTGCCTCCAGGACCTTGGCGTCACCACTACGTTCCCTGGTCACGAGCGGTATGCTGTCTGTACCGAGGCCGCCACTGGTGCCCCCCTGTCCACGTTCCCCCGGGACCCGGTGTCCGGCCTGTTCACTCTGGACACCGTGACCCCCTCGGCTGGGGCGCCTCCTCAGGTGGCTGCGTCAACCCAGGTTGCTGCTGCCTGCTCCTGTCGGTCCCTCACTCACCCGACTCTCCTTTGGCACCACCGCCTAGGTCACCCTGCGCTCCCGCGTCTGCGTCACATGTCCCAGCACGGTCTTGTCCTTGGTCTCCCTAGTTCCCTTCCCGCGTTTCCCTCCTCCCCAGCCCCACCTTGCACGCCTTGTGTCGAGGGTCGGCTTCGCCGTGCCCCGCACTCCTCCTCGTTTTGCCCCTACCGCCGCGCCGCTGCACACCCTGCACCTGGACGTCTGGGGCCCCGCCCCCGTCCCTGGGCCGCATCGAGAGCGCTACTTCCTTGTGCTTGTCGACGACTTCACTCGTTACACCACAGTCTTTCCCCTGGAGCGCAAGGCCGACGTGCCTGGCGCTCTCATCCCCTGGCTTGTCTCTGCGCGTGTCCACCGTGGTCTCCCTGTCTTGCGTCTTCACTCCGACCGTGGTGGCGAGTTTGCCTCAGGTGTCCTTGGTCGCTTTTGTCGTGCGGAGGGCATCACCCAGACGTTCACCCTACCGGACTCCCCACAGCAGAATGGGGTCGCTGAGTGACGCATCGGTTTGGTCATGGAGGTGGCTCGCACCTCCATGATCCATGCCGGTGCACCCCATTTTCTGTGGCCGTTCGCTGTGCGCTACGCTTCTCACCAGCTTAACTTGTGGCCGCACCCTCAGCAGCTGCAGGTTTCGCCGACTCGTCTTTGGACTGGATCTCCTGGTGACGCGTCTGCGTTTCACGTCTGGGGCTGCCTTGCTCACGTCCGTGCCTCCGGCACGGACAAGCTCACTGCCCGCACCCTTCCCTGCGTCTTCCTCGGTTTTCCCATTGACGCGTCCGACTGGCACTTTTACCACCCGCCGTCTCACCGCTTCTTTCACTCTCGTGACGTCACTTTTGACGAGTCCGTCTCCTACTACCGTCGCTTCCCCCACCGTGGTCCCCCGGTTACCCCCCCCCTGTTCCTGGTCACTCCTTCCCCGGTAGTCCCTGCCCCTCCTCCTCCTCCCCGTCCCGCCCCCTCTGGTGTGTCCCACGTCACCCCCCTTCCGTCGGTGGACCCGGTTGAGGAGTCTTCTGACTCAGGTGGCCCTCCTGTTCAGTCCTCGCCGGCCGCCCCTCCCCTGGCGTCCCCTCCCCAGTCCCCCCCTCCAACGCCTCTGCCGCCGCTGCAGCCGTCGTTGTCGCTGCCGCCGCCACCGCCGCCGCTGCCGCCGTCGCAGCACCCGTTCGCTCACTCTGGGGGTGCTCGTCCCGGTAGCCCTGGGGGTGGTCCCTCTGGGGGTGCTGGTGTGGAGAGTGCCGGTGGTAGCCGAGGAGCAGCTTGCGGTCCCGGTGTCGCCGTTGTGCCGCCGCAGCAGCAGTCCCCGCCGGTGTCAGCCCTTCGCCTGCTCGGCCTTCCGTCCCCCGACCCTGCGTCGGTTCCTCCCCGGCCGTCTCCTCCTCTTCCTGTCTACGGCCCTGTCTTCCCTCTGCCGGACTCGTCCCCGGCCAGTCTCCCCCCTCGTTCCCCTCCTGTGTCCCCTCCTCTGTCTCCTGACCCGACTCCTCCGTCGCACGTCTGGTCTCACCGTCCCTCCCGTGCTCGTCCTGCCTCGCCTGTCTTGCGCTCCCACCCTATGTTGCTTCGTTCCCACGCGTCTCGTCCTCCCCTTCTGCCGTCGCCTCCTCCGTCCTCCCTTTTTGTTGCACCCCCCCCGCTGTCTGACTACCTTCGTGCCGCTCGTCCCCTTGTTCCTCGGGTCCTTGCCTCTCTCGTTACCGACTCGTCTGTTCCGTCCTCGTGCCTTGACGCTCTTGTCGCTGCTGTCGCTGACTTCGCCTCTACCCGCCGCCTTGACTACGCCACCGCTCTGGTCTCTGACCCTGCTTGTCCTCCGTCTGTCGGGGGTGCTCCTGCCCTTGGCACTGACGTCCTGGAGGACCGCCAGTTCGAGCTTGCTTTCCTCTCCGAGGCTGCTCCCCATCTCTGTTCCATGCTGCTAGTCCGTGAGGGTGACCCAGACGCTTTCGACATCCCGACCCCTCGCACTTACGCTGAGGCGACTTCGGGACCCTGGGCCTCGCAGTGGATAGCTGCCATGGAGCAGGAGATGGCATCTTGGAGATCCACCGGCACCTTCGTCGACGCAGTTCCCCCACCTGGGGTGAACGTAGTCGATGGCCGCTGGCTCTTCAAGGTGAAGCGCCCTCCTGGAGAGCCGCCTGTCTTCAAGGCGCGCTATGTCGCTAGAGGCTTCAGTCAGCGCGAGGGGGTGGACTTCTTCCAGACTTTCGCTCCGACCCCGAAGATGACTACTCTTCGGGTTCTGTTACACCTAGCTGCTCAGCGTGACTACGAGCTTCACTCCCTCGACTTCTCCACTGCCTTCCTTCAGGGCAGCCTACACGAGCAGGTCTACCTTCGGTGCCCTCAGGGCTTCACTGGCACCTTCCCTCCTGGGACCCAGTGGCTCCTGCGGCGCCCCGTCTACGGCCTGCGCCAGGCTCCCCGTGAGTGGCACGACACTCTCCGTGCTACGCTTGCTGACCTGCAGTTCTTTCCGTCTTCCGCAGACCCTTCACTCTTCGTTCATGCTGGCCAGACTCCGTTCTACATCCTTGTTTACGTCGACGACCTGGTCTTTGCCACAGCAGACAGGGACGCACTGGCCTCCGTGAAGGCAGAGCTGCTGAAGAGACACACGTGCACTGACCTTTGGAGAACTGCGCCGTTACCTTGGCTTACAGATCTCCAGGGACAGAGCTGCGCGCACCATCACCCTGACTCAGTCACACTTGGTGCGCCAGGTCCTTCAGAGGTTCAGCCTTCAGTTCTCCTCTGCACAGCCCACCCCTCTGCCTGTAGACCACAGACTCTCCGCTCCAGTGTCTGAGGAGTTGGTAGAGCCCAGCGGCCCCTACGCAGAGCTGGTGGGTTGCCTCATGTACCTGATGACTTGCACTCGCCCAGATCTCGCATACCCTCTCAGCATCCTGGCGCGCTTTGTGGCCACAGGCAGACACCGACCGCAGCACTGGTCTACCGCTAAGAGGGTTCTGCGTTATCTTGCTAGTATATCGGGCATGGGGTTAGTGCTAGGAGGACGCAGGCCAGTGGTCCTTACTGGACACACAGACGCTTCGTGGGCAGACGACGCCGAGACACTCAGGTCTACCCAGGGCTACTGCTTCAGCCTTGGCTCAGGTGCCGTCTCGTGGAGAGCTACCCACTCCTCGTCTGTTGCGCAGTCCAGCTATGAGGCTGAGATCTACGCTGGTGCCATGGCGGCACAGGAGCTCCGCTGGCTGACCTTCTTGCTCACTGACTTAGGTGAGCGGCCTAGCTCTGCTCCGGTCCTGTTCGCTGACAACAGGGCCATGATCCTCTTGTGTCAGGACCCTCGACTCGAGGGCAGAGCAAAGCACATTCAGCTGCGGTACTTCCTCCTGCGTGAGCTACAGCAGCGACGTCAGGCTCGCGTAGTACACTTGGCCTCAGGTGCCAACACGGCTGATATCTTTACGAAGGCGCTTGCGCCTAAAGATCATCAGCGGCACTGTGTACAGCTTGGTCTAGTTCCTGTAGCCTCTCACTTGCTAGGACCTTGACTTTGTACTGTCCTTTATACGTTTACTCAGACTGGACTTGTGTCCTCTCGCAGTGGCTGGACTAGTAGTGCCGCCCTGCTCTTGTTCTTGCCTTGTTTGTACTCCTTCTGACTGGTCTCTCAGACCCTTGTCTCAGAGGTTGGACTAGTAGTGCCGCCCTGAGCTGTTTGTTTAGGGCATTCCCCTATGCAGTCTAGGGGGTGTGTCAAACATGTGTATTTGTCATGTTTGTATAGACTGTATAGGGTCGCCTCTTAGAGAGTACAACACTTAGGTATATCTGTGTGTACTCTCACTCTATCTATTCATTCACTTCTCAACTCTGATAGTAACAACAGCAGCGGCAAATGATGGCAGCGGCAAATTCAGCAGGAGGGGCGGGAGTGCGACAGGTGAGGTGGGCATGGAGGAGAGTGATCGTTGAGGCGTATGCTGGACCAAGCACTGCAGGGCGAACAGAAGCAGCAATACCAGCAGGAGGAGGAGGAGGCCTGTACAGACAGCACAGATGGAATAGATGTGTTTGTTAGGCTACAGCAATGAGGAAGACTTGAAGAGCAAATGTGATGAGCGGCAGTACAGTGGACTATGAAGGAGATGTGCATTCCAGTTGTTGCCAGTGGTATGTGTCGTCGGTGAGGCAATGTTGAAGCCTAGGACTGTGTAGTTGGTCGTGCAAACGTGTAGGAGTAGTTAGGCTGTTGTATTTTAAAGGAATGTATTAGATTAGATAGAATGCCATACATTTTTAGGTAAGCTAATGTATTTAGCCAATGTAAGCATCTAAGTTGTGAGTGAAGCGTGTAATAGTGCCATGTTCAAAAGTCACATCACGTAGATAAAGCATTTATGTTGGTTGTGAGCCTCGTCTACGAATCCTGGGTGCTCTTTTATTTGTGCTTTTAGTATCAGGTTCAGGCTTTGTTCTGTAGGCATTGGTTTGATAAAATCTCTAGTCAAATCGGAAACAGCTATTTCCAACATTGCCGAGTCAACGAAACAGCGGGCCCAGAAAGCGAAACCACAAGCATCTGAAATCGCGGCTTCGCAACTGGGAGGAAACAATTTTCGGCACTGCCCCAGCTAAACCTGCAGCCTCAGCAAAAAAAAGTGAGGAACGCAACTATGCGTATGTGTGGGGTGGACATTTTTGGGGGGGTTTTGTTGCAGCCGTTACCGGCTATTTTTCAGGGCGTCTAAATGCTGCCGGAACAACTTGTTCATCGTGCATCGAGCTATCGGAGGTCGGTTGCAGATTTTACGAGTGGTTCAGCTGCTCTGCCCCTGAGCACAATTTACCGGAAGCACCCTGCTTGACAATGCGTCATTCGAGCTTTGGTGTTCTGCAGTTTTTGCTAAACAATGTATCAATCTAGGTTTGGCGTGCTCCGAGCCGTGAGCTCTTATCGCCGAGCCTCGATAAGTAGAGTTGCACTTATCACAGAAGCTTTGTGAGCGCGAATAACTTGTCAAACATGCCCGCAGAACAGGGCCCGAGTTCGCTTGCTGAGATCTCATCTGCATCACAACTACTGGTAATAGTTCGCCATTGTCGAGACTGGCCAATTCTCCTCCCGATCCCCGACCAAGTGCCGTCTATCTTGCTGGTCCACGCATTACAGCAGAGCGTCACACATACGCGAGGTAGTGCACGCCAACTTCTTCGAAGTTAATTCAGAACCCTCGTTTGTTTCGCCTCATTATCTCCTCGCAGTCCCTCCACACATTGCTGCCCGCATTCCCCGCCGTCCCTCTCGCAAAGTCCCTCATTGCCTGCACGCGAGCTCACGCCGAGCGATGGGTCGCTTCGCCGACTTGTGCGAGTTTCTGCTGCCCGACGAAGGCGAGGAGGCGTCCTCAGAATCAGAATCAAAATCAGGATCGGGATCAAAATCGGACAGTGTAGCGGCTACAGCATCGCCGTCGTCGCACAAGGAGCGGGGCGTGGGGAGTAAACGAGCGGCGCGGATGTGGTGGGGCGCATGCGCGCTGGTGATAGGATTCGCGGTGCTGGTGCGCCTCTGCACCGGACTGCACCCATACTCGGGTATGCCGGCCGCTGGATACCGCATGTTCGGATCGGATGTGGCATTGTGCTCCGTACCCAAGGGTCCTGAGTCCTGACTCCAGTAGTGGTATCGCCAGTTCCTCCCGCGTGCCCGCAACACCGCACCACCCTTGTTCCATGTCTCCTCTCCCTTCCACCCTTCCACCCTTTCTCCTCTCCTCCTCCCATTTTCGCCCTCCCTTTCCATCCCAAACCTCGTCTCCCTCCCCTCGCATCCCTCCCCATCCCTCTCCACCCCTCACGAGCTCCTCTCGTCGCCTAGTCTCCGCGCCTAGTTCCCTCATCTCTCCTCCTACGCCACTGCATTCCGTCATCCGTCTCTCCAACCCCCCCCCCCGCCCTTCCCCCCCACCTTCCCCGTCCTCCCCCACATCGTCGCCCTTCCCACGCCTCAACCCACCCATGCACCCCGCTGTTCCTCCTTCACCTCCCCCTTACCCCCCTCCCCCCGTCCCCCGGACCCTCCGTCCCTCCTCCCACACATCGTTGCCCTCCCCTCCCTCCGCAAACCCCCCCCCTCTCTCCCCCCATCCAGGCATGCACACCCCGCCTCGCTTCGGCGACTACGAGGCGCAGCGGCACTGGATGGAGATCACGGTCAACCTCCCTCCCTCGCAGTGGTACCGCAACTCGTCCGTGAACGACCTGAGCTGGTGGGGCCTCGACTACCCGCCGCTCACCGCCTGGCAGAGCCGCGCGCACGGCTGGGTGGTGCGCTGGTTCTGCCCTGACGCTGTGGCCCTGGGGACGTCCCAGGGATACGAGTCGGCGTATAGGTGAGGGGGAGAGGGGGGGGAGAGTAGTGGGGGGCCGAGTAGTGGGAGGGCGAGTAGTGGGGGGGTGAGTATTGGGGGGTAGTGAAGGGAGAGTAGTGGGGGGAGTTGGAGGGAGAATGGAGGGGCGGGTGGCGGGACAGGACGAGTGGGGTTTTTTTCTCAGGATCCCAGCGGCTCAGCCCATGGGGTCCTCCCACTCGCATGGTTAAATGGGCCTCAACCCATGGTTGCTTCTTTCTCTCAGCTGACCTCCGCGTTTTACAGAGTGCACTCACCCATCTCCAACGCCCCCATCACAGCACACACCCCACACGTCCTGCCCCCATCCCGCCCTGCCAGCAAGGCGCTCCTGCGCTGGACGGTGCTCTCCACGGACCTCCTCGTCTTCTTCCCCGCCGCCCTCGCCTTCGCCTGCTCGCCCTTCGTCCGCAGCCTCTCCCCGTCCACCTCTCGGCCCGCGGCCCACCGCCTGTGGGTGCTGGGCATGCTGCTGCTGCAGCCGGGACTCATTCTCATCGACCACGGCCACTTCCAGGTAAGCCTCGCCTTTTCTCCTCGTGGCCCTCCTCCCCTTTGCTGTGAAGTGCCTTGTACATGTACGTGCACGCAATCATCTGCAGCGGGGGCTCATCCTCACCCGCCCCCCACTACCTTCTTCTCCCTGTCCTTCCCCACCCCCCCCGCACATCGCCGCAGTACAACAGCATCAGCCTGGGCCTGTCGCTAGCAGCAGCCACTGCCATCATCTCACGGCACTACCTCATTGGGAGTGCGCTGTTCTGCTTCGCCATCAACCACAAGCATGTGAGGAGCCAGGGGCATGAAGAAAGGGAATGCGAGTGGGAGATGAGAAGGGGGTTTGAAGAGGGGGCGTGATGATGGGGATGACTTTTTGTGTGTGCGGCCTGCATTTGCCTCTGCTATTGCGTGTGCTTGCCCTTCCTTAACCCAAATACATCCACTTGAAACATCCACTCAATATTCCCCCCCTAATCTGCTCTCCCCACGACCCCCCCCCCCCCCCCCCCCTGCGCCATCAGATGGCGCTCTACTTCGCCCCGGCCTTCTTCGCACATCTGCTGGGTCGCTGCCGCCAGGCACCCCGCCCTGTGCTCATGTTCCTCTCGCTCGCCGCCACCGTGCTGCTCTCCTTTGCACTCCCCTGGGCGCCCTTCCTTGATTCTCCCGACTCAGTGCTCCAGGTGCCCCCATGCCCCATGCCCCATGCCCCATGCCCCATGGCCCATGCCCCATGGCCCATGCCTGGTGCCCTGTGCCCCATGCCCCATGCCCCATGCCCCATGCCCCATGCCCTATGCCCCATGCCCCGTGCCCCATGCCCCATGCCCCATGCCCCATGCCCCATGCCCCATGCCCCATGCCCCATGCCCCATGCCCCATGCCTGGTGCCCCGTGCCCCATGGCCCATGGCCCATGCCCCATGCCCCATGCCCCATGCCCCATGCCCCATGCCCCGTGCCCCGTGCCCCATGCCCCATGCCCCATGCCCCATGCCCCATGCCCCATGCCGCATGCCCCATGGCCCATGCCCCATGGCCCATGCCCGGTGCCCCGTGCCCCATGCCCCATGGCCCATGCTCCATGCCCCATGCCCCATGCCCCATGCCCCATGCCCCATGCCCCATGCCCCATGCCCCATGCCCCCGTGCCCCGTGCCCCATGCCCCATGCCTCCTGCTTCCACTGCTCTGCCACTCTTCTTCCACGTCTGCCCGTTGCTCAAGTGACCAAGTGCCAACGTTCCCTGCCATGCTGAGCGTCGCGTCATGCTCTGCCAGTTTGTCACCTGTACAGGTCCGCATCATCACTCCTGGACCAATCCCCTCAAGGCCCAGCCCAACCCCACTTTGTTGCTCCCTTCCCCCCTCCCATCGTCCTCCCCAGGTTGTCACCCGTCTGTTCCCCCTGGGCCGCGGGCTGTACGAGGACCACGTGGCCAACTTCTGGTGCGCCACGTCGCCGCTCATCAAGTGGAAGCAGCTCTTCTCCACGCCCGTCCTCGCGCGCATCGCACTGGCCGCCACTGTCGCCTCCGCCCTGCCCTCCATGCTGCACCAGGTGCTCCCTCCCCCTGCTGTGCTTCCTGAATTGCTCCCTGCCCCCCTTGCTTTGTGCGTCTCATGATTCTCCGTAATTTGATGGGAGAGCTTCCCACGACCCCGAGAGCAAGAGTCAGCCAGTGCAACCAGGCCAGGTGTCCTCTTTCACGCCCCTGCCTCCCCCACACCAGGTGATGCGGCCGTCAGCGCACGGGTTGGTGCTGTGCATGCTCAACTCGTCTCTGGGCTTCTTCTTCTTCGCCTTCCAAGGTACCGCCCGTACACGGTGCCACGTGCACACGGTGTCACATGCACACGGTGCCGCAATAGATGCCCTTGAATTCGTGTGGAAGCGGGAGGTCAAGGTCGTGCACCTGCCGAGGTGTGGGTAGCACCTGTGCCTCGATCAGGGAAGAGGAGACCGGCCGGGTCAAGGGATAAAAGGCATTGACAGTGAAAGCCCCTTGCTCTGCTCCCTTTCCGCCTCGTTGTAGCACCAAACGTGAACACCAATGTCCCGTTCAAGCCACCGCACCTCACCTCCCCATCGCTCTCCCCCCCCTTCCCCCCCCCTCCCTCTTCCCCCTTCCTCCCCCATTCCCCTCCTCATCCCCCCCCTCACTCGTCTTCCCACATGCCTCGCAGTGCACGAGAAGTCCATTCTGCTGCCCCTACTGCCCGTGTCCATGCTGGCCCTGCACCACCCGCACCTGCACCGCTGGTTCACCACCGTGGCCGCCGTCAGCATGTTCCCCCTACTGCTCAGAGACCGCCTCGAGATCGCTTATGTGGCACTGCTCGCACTCTTCCTCCTGCTCTCGCCCCCTCCCCCCCCCACCTCCCCATCATCCCCATCCCCATCCCCATCCTCATCGCCGTCCTCCTCTCAACACTCCACGCATCAGCGCAACTACCGCCGCCGCCTCTTGACTCTCCTCCACAACTCCTGGGCGCACTTGCAGCCGTACCTAGTCCCACTTTTGGCATTGGCCGCGGCATTTCTGCACTATGCAGAGACGGCCCTCCCGCCGCCCCCGCGCTTCCCGTACCTGTACCAGGCGCTCACTGTCACCCTGGCCTTTGCATGCCTGGCGCCGGTGATGGTCGTGAGCAACCTGTGGCAATGGGGCGTGGAGGCGGACGGGTTCCGGTTAGATGGCGGGGGCAGAGATGGGGACAGGAGGAGGGGTACCAGTAGTAAGAAGAAACATGAGTAATGCTGTGGGTGCTTTACGGATTCTCCTGTGTTCCTGGAGTGCTTCTATAATAGGGTGTAGATGGATAGCCCGCCCTCATCTCAATGCCGGTGCTGGAAGCTGCCTTTGAGCATGCCGTGCGTTTATTCCATCCAAGCTCAGAGTAGAGCCATGTCCTGCTGCTCTTCCTAGCAGCCTGTGGGTGGGTGGGTGGGTCCAATCCAAACGTCAGTACAGTTGTACTGCGGAATGGCTCACACTACCCATACCGGTAGGTTGAACCAGCTGATGCGGTGAAGCACGGTGCCCCACGTTTGCAAACGGTTCTCGTGCTTAACCGCAGTAGACCGTGAGATACCCAGT